>CAUYLG010032887.1:0-48966 GCA_963573385.1 Cacajao melanocephalus
TGTGGCTCCTCCGCCGGGAATCTCCTAGTCTGTGGGCCACAAAAATTCGTCTGAAAGTGCGGCGTCCACTCGCTCTCTGCGCTTTCACTGGGAGCTACAATCCTGAGCTGTTGTTAATCGGCCATCTTGGATCTCTCTCTCCACTGTTACTGTCTTAATTCACATATCTGTTCTCTTTCTCTCGCTCTCTTTTTTTTTTAAGACAGAGTGTTGATCTCTGGAGTGCAGTGGCTCGATCTCTTCTCACTGCAACCTCCACCTCCCAGGCTTAAGCAATTCTCTGCCTCAGACTCCCAAGTAGACTTGTGCCACCAAGCCCGGCTAATTTTTGTATTTTTAGTAGAGATGGGGTGTCACCATCTTAGAACTCCTGATCTCGTGATCTACCAGCCTCCACCTCCCAAAGTGCTGGGATTACAGGAGGGAGCCACCGTGCCTGGCCTGTTCTCTCTTAACTGGTAGAAAGGAATAGGTGCACATACTGTACATGACAGCTACTATAAATGGTTTGCTCAACAGGCATTCCAACACCCTTTTAGCATATGAAACAAACAAAAATAAACAATGAACACAATTTCCTCGACATTACTGTGGCTAGTGCTCTACATATGTTTCATAGTCTTTTGATAAGATGAACTAGCACAAAATTTCTATTTCACACAGTCATGTGGCTAGGGAGTTGGGGTGACAAATCCATGCTTTCAGTAAATACAGTATGGTTCTGAAATTGATAAAATGTTGTAACAACATTTTTCTGATTTCACATGCAGTTTTCTGCTTTTACAGGATTGTGGCAGGAACTGTAGCTCCCTTGATAGCCCAATTTTGTAATGTGGCTTCATGAATGATTCCTGAAAACTGGAACAAGAGTTAGAATCTTTAGTCCTCCTATTGATCCTGTATGGTATGTAATGCCTTTAAATAAACCCTTTCTGTTTAAACTAGTTAGAGTAGATTCTTTTCTTTCCCTGCAACTGAAAACTGACTGATCGATACATAACAAAAAGACAGGGTGAGGGAGGAAAACTCACTTTATGTGCCCACAAAGAACCATTATTTGGGTCTCCGTTCTCAGACCCCAGATGATGCCTGTAGGAATAACATGGCACATTACCATTATTTATATCATTTCACAAATAAATTACAAACTCAAGTTTCTGCTTTCTTCTCTCTTTTCATTCTTTTCTAGCTTCCCCCCCCCCTTTTTTAATCTACCCAGAAACCATCTGGCCTCACCTCATATCCAAAAAGTGAAATTCTTTGAATGGTTCAAAAAAGTTCCTAGAGAATGTAAAATTCCATTTATTGTACTGTGAGAAAGTATGATGCAAATAAAGAAACCAGTTTTTTTTTTTTTTTTTGTATTTGAGTAATGTATTGATGTATGGTATAGTAAGAATAGTTATATAATTTTTAAAAAATATTTTAGGATGCTATCTTGTCTTTATAATTCTGAAAGAAGGGCAGTCATGGAATGATGACATGGCATGGCATGTTTATCTACAAAATATTTTCATGGCTGTTACTAAGTTGAGTACTATAATTTTTCCAAATTTATCTTTATTATTTCTATTTTTCAAATTCAACACAGTATTTCTTTTCTTCTTTTCTTCATTATTTTGTCTTTATTCTCTCCTCTCACAATCACTTTTTTCTCTTCTTAGCTTTGAGCTCCTCTTTTAACCTCCATTTCTCATTTACTCAATTATTTAATTAATTAACACATATGTATTGAGCACCTGCTAGCTGCTGACCACTGTACTAGGTTCTGGGAATAAAGAAGTCACTCTATACTTTTCTGTAGCTCTCAGTGTAGTTAGTATGGGAGGTAGAGGAAAAACAAGCACAAAACCAAGTGTCGAAAAGAACTGAATTTTATAAAGAATAGCAGGCTGTGGAGATATGACTAATTTAGATTGGTTGGGTCAATGGAAAGCAATATGAAGAAGTGACATTTGAGTTGAGGACCAAAACATGAGAAGGAACTAGCCAGGATAAAATGAAAGAAACAGAATTTCAGAGCAGATGCTGAAAGGTCAGTGTATATAGAGAATAGTTAGTAAAGGAAAGCATGGATTAAAGATCAAGTTTAGGAAATAGGCAGAGGCCAGAAGACACAAGGAGTCATAAATAATTGGAATTTTAATGTAAGTGTAAAAGAAAACCATTGAAGGCTTTCAGGAGAGTGTGAGGCATCATGTTTACATGTTGAGAGAAGACACTCTAGCTAATGTGTGGAGAACGACTGGATTGTGGAAAAGCAGGAGACATTTATGTAAAGGTTAGGATTAGGGTTAGAGTTAGGTTATATTTCAGGAGCTCATAAGACCAGGAGAGTCACAGCAGAGTTAAAGGGGGAAAGGTGAACTGAAGTATTTTTTAGACAAAGGATTAGAAGATGGCTTTTTTCCTCTCATTTCTTACTTTTATAAACAATCATGATATGAACATCCTTATATATCTCTTGCTGCATATATGCAATTTTCTCCCCAGAGCATAAGATGAAGTAAAAATCATTTGTCTCAGAATTTTGGTTTGATAGTATCTGGTTAGTTTTAAGAGATAGTATTGAAACAGTTTTCAGAGTGGCTCTACTATTTATACTCTCATCAGCAATGTATTTTTCTATGATTTTTTGAAGACTGGATGTAAAAGTTTCATCCATGTAATTTATGAGATCCTGACTAACAAGATGCATTAGCATATTTTCGTGTGTTAATTGAATATTTGCTCTTTTCTGCGACTTCCCTGTTAACACACTTGACTCATTTTTGTGTTTGGTTTTTTGCCATTTTCATAGTGATCTGTGGGATGTCTTATGATCCACTTAGCTCACGGCATCTTCAGTCGATCTGTGTTGCCCCACTGACGGGTTATTACTGGTGCACAATGAGGTAGACAGAGAAATTGAAAGTAGGTGGACTGGGTAATTTTATTACTATTCAATCTCATGTAAGAAAAGGACTTACATTTTATATGTTCTTTTAATTTTATTTTTCTGATAATTCATTTTTATTATATTATATAAATGTATTGGCCTATAAAAGATTCAAAATAGAAAAAAAAAGTTGTCCCTCCACCACAGAAAGTTTGAGAAGTACTGCTTTGGATGTTTTAGCATCATAAAAATTACAAATATTTTTTCTGTGTTTGCTTACCATTTAGCTTTGTTAGGGGTATTTTTAAATCATTTAGCAGTGAAATTCCTGCTATTAATTTTGATCTAGTTAATGCATCAATATTTTTATTTATTAATATGTCTTTGTTGTCTTATTTACTTAACTAGCCCACATTGCACCAAAGAAAGCATTGTGCTATATTTTCTTATAACCCTGTACAATTTCTTTTATGTTTCTTGGATTCCTCTAAAATTTATTTTTTGTGATGACTGTAAGATGAAATTTAACTTATGTTTCTAAATATTTATCCCCAGACTCTAAGAGACCATTTGTTAAGTCGTATTTCTTTTTTTCACTGATTGGAAATGCCATTTTTTTCAAATATTCAGTTATTCCTATAGGTCTCTTTCTGAATGTTACATTTAGTTTTACAGATTTTGTTGTCCATTCTTATAGCAACACTGCAGGTTTTTAGAACATATGCTTTTTAAGTTTTTACATTTAATAGGACAGGTTCTCCTTTCTGTTCATCTTCAGACATCTATTATCTATTCCTGAAAATGTGTCTTTTACATGAAATTTAGAATCAGCCTATAAAATTCTATAAAATCCTATTGGATATTGATTTACATTGCAAAGAATTTTTACATTAAATAGAAAAATAATTTTGAGACTTCTCATCTGTAAGGATATCTCTTCATTTATTCAGAAGTGATTATGCTATTGAGTAAACTTTCACAATTTTCTCTTTAGAGATGAAAATATCCTCTTGTGGTTTTTAAATCTCTATTGCATCTCTAATCACATCTCTTTCTTATTCTTTTATGTTTATTTAAGTCTTCTCTTGTTTTTCCTGTAGCAGTGTTACCTAATTTTTGCATGATTTATTTAAACTTTTCACAGAACTCAGCTTGGCTTTTTCGTTATATATGATTTTTTAATTTCATAAAGTTTAGTATATTTTTTAAATTCGTTTTCTGAGAATTTACCCTGATTTTTTTTCTGCTATGGAGTGAATACTTATCATTTTGAAATCTTTGTTATAAGGTACAATCCTAAGTATTTTATATTTCCTGTTATTTCTGTGAAAATAATTGTTTCTGTCTTACATTGGTAGGATTTAGGAAAGCTATTGATGTTTATACGTTGTATTTCAATCTGGCTATATTGCTAAATTCACTTATTCATACTATTATAAATTCTATAGCTTTCCCTCTTACAACTATTCATAATAGCTTAAAAATTCTCTCTTTCCAATCTAACTTTTTTTAAAAACAAAAACAAAAACAAAAAACTCGTATTGCTTTGTCTAAGACCTATAGTATAGTGATAGTAGTAGTGATAACAGAAATTATAACTGTTTCTGACTTTATCAGGAAAGTGTGTAATGTTATTTATTAGCTGTTTATGGGATGATATTCACCACAGGCTTCCAATTAACAAGCATTATCAGAATAAAAGAGTTTCATTATCTTTCCAGTTTGCTAAAATACATTTTTAAAATTTTTTGTTTCACTTGAAGGGTTATCAAATTTTATGATTTCTTTGCTTTAATAGTGACTATAGCTGGTATGCATGAAATGGTTTTACTCATTTTCACTTTGAGGGCATTGCTATGTAACCTCTGTATTTTGATTTTTTTTTTTTTGTAAATATTGCAGGTGGACTTTAAATGAATATGTGTTACCTTTTAAATACTTTATTATTTATGTTATGCAAATTCTTTGTCTTGCAGGGTTTTGGTTTATTTTATGTTAGTTTTGGGGGAAAAGTATGCTTAAATTTTTTATTATAATTGTAAAAATGTTAATTTCTCCTTGTTGGTTCAAAAAGTTTTACAATTGCTTAATTTTTTCATAGGCAGAAAGTTTTCTTTTTCAACATGAAATATCCCAATTAGTATTTTCTATTGATTTAATCTTAAATTTTAGTCTTCTGACATTAATGATGCCACAGCATTGTTATGTAGGCTTATGAAACAAACTCAGCTCAATAAATAAGTTCCATGAGAGGTATTAAAAGTGCAGTGCATAGACCTCAAAGAAGGAAAAACTTGTTGATTGTACATGTAGCAATGTAAGAAAGGAATAAAAGTGTCAATGAGAGAGTTGATGACTGAAACATAAAATGACGTTTCTCAGGGACAATTGAAAAGAGACTAGTGAGTTTAGTTTTGTTGTTATTAAGAGTATGGCAAGATATTTCTGTTAGGTCTCTGCAGATGGAATTTTAGAACTCAAGTTCACCCAGATTAAGCCATCCTCAGAATTTCTTGAGTCTTTTCAAGAATTTCTCAATCATTCGAGAATTCAACAATTCATCTTTTTTCCCTAACTTATTTATCTAGCATTTAAACAAAATGTTTGGGACATAGTAAGGCCACAACAAAGATATGTCACCTTGAACTGGGAAGGCAGCTGCTTTCCAATTTGTACCTAGTCTTACTGGTGCTACTTTTCATTATAATATAATCCTGCTTCACTTGTTTTAAGCACACTTGGAAGGAGGTAAGTTTACTAAAAGGGTTTCATGGTCTTTAATAGAGCAGGCTTTATATTTTTTAAAGCAGCAAAGAGGTCTAAGAGATAATGTAGATGAAGATAAGGCAGGAAGAGAAACCAGATGGCAATGTGTAAGAGACTGGAAAAAGAAAACATACGCTTTGGATATAAAGTCATCCAAATAATTTGTCAGCAAATAATTCTATCAGCAAGAGGAAGATAGCTGTTGGGAGTCATAGGTCATGACATTCATTTTCAAGAAAAAATAAGAGAGTGAAAGAGATAGTGCTGAACCTAGACTGTAGAGTGAGGAGTCCAAGGCATAGGGCCAAAATTTGAAAATGTCTAGACAGATAACATGGTATTTATCTATTCTCAATGCCCTGACAGGGCTTCTGATCATCTAGAATTCCACGTTTATCCCCTCATGCATCTGATGTCAACTTTCAGAGAAGCAGGCATCCCTGAGCACAGGTGCAGTGTTTTTGAGTCAAGATTAGAGAAGAGGTCAGAGTACAGGGATTGAAGATAATCAAACGGGAAGGAACCTACAGAGGGGTAATGTACGGCCAGGTCAAGTATTAGCCAAGTGAGTCACTGTTCAGAGGGGACCACGCAAAGACAAGAAAAAAGCCAGGAGAATAGAAGGATAGTTTCTAAAGGTGGGGAGCTAGAGAGAAACTCTGAGTCGTAAAAGAAGGATTGGTGATTTGTGAAGGTCCTGCAGCTTGCACATGCAAGGAGCTGCTAAAAGTTCAGATGCTGACTTGTTTCCCTATGTTTCTTGCTCAGAAATTTTAATCTCAGTTCTTCTATCCCTTAAACTCACATCATTTTGTATAGCTTTGTATTAGATAGAAACCAAAAACAATAACAACAAAAAAGATTATCTGATTAAAATTTACCAAGTTAACCTTCCTGAGAAGTAATTTATAAGTTTAAATGGAGGTTTTTGCTTTTTCAACCCTGAACCCAGACGAATCTCTAATCAGTAGAATGTGTTAGAGGAAGTTGAGCAAACTCTGACCTGAATGTCAGTAAACTGGACCAGTTAACTTATGGGTTCAATTTAACTGTGTTTGGCTCAGAAATCTGTATTTTATTAGGCTAAGCTTTTTCTAATTTTGCATTTTCTTTATTTTCTTTTACTTTCTCCTGAGTTCTTAGTAAAGAAAAAGCTAAAACTTGAAAATAACTTGCCGCTTGCAAGATGGGAAAGGGGTTTTGTTCATTTCTGGGTCTTGTAGCACAGAGCCAACTCTTTCCCCCTGGAGGCTGTGGTAAAGACAAAATTGAGAGAACCAAGAGGGAGACGTAAGGGGACTCACTCATACAGCCATTTTTTTTTTTTTTTTTTTTTTTTTGCCTATGATGATCTTTTATATAGACTGTCTCTTTTCCTCATAGAGTTTTTGTGTATGTATTTCCAAAACCTGGCTGTCTATAATAATATTTTAAGAACCTGGCTGTATAGCTTTGCTAAAATAGAATTTCCAAAATTATGACTCAAAAATCTTCATATTTATCAAACTCTTCAGATGATGCTTAAACAGCCAGAAAGGCGTGATCTACAAGATAGAGTAAAGTAAAACTCTACTCTGAATTAGTCCTTTTAGTGTGTGTGTGTTTCCATGAAACTCTTTGAGAGTTGGAAAGGATTTAACTTGAAGAATACAAGCCTTCAATTATTTCATGGGGACTAAGAATTTCCCAAACAAAAACTTTCTCCCCCACTGGTTTATCACTGACGGAAA
This sequence comes from Cacajao melanocephalus, assembly GCA_963573385.1. Taxonomy (NCBI): domain Eukaryota; kingdom Metazoa; phylum Chordata; class Mammalia; order Primates; family Pitheciidae; genus Cacajao; species Cacajao melanocephalus. Next base: position 7,375 of record CAUYLG010032887.1, read on the forward strand.
ATTTTCCAGCAGTTGATTTTTTTATATTAATTTTCCCCATGTTCTTAAAAATTATAAAGAAAAGGAAACATATTAATTTCAAATTTATAACTTAAGTAACTAGCTAGCTAGCTGACATGACATGTCAGATATAGAGAACCTGAGATTATGGTGCCTAGAACATAATAGACGTTCATTAAATGTTTATCTGCTAATTGACAAGAAAAAGAGAAACATTCTGTAAGGAGGAAGAGAAGACAAAACTGAGTTGTTGGTCACCACAAACAACCAATTTGTAATTTGGTTCTGACCTCCCAGAAATCTTACCATGTGCTGACTGTTAGTAGTCTCCTGACATATAATTCTACCTCCTATTTTTTTTAGGTAAAAATTTTATACAGTGGAATACACAAATCCACTAATCTATAGTGCTGAGTGTATGTATATATTTCTAGCATGTATTACAAATACATACAACTGTGTTACCCACATTTCTATCAAGATAGAACATTTCTATCAACCTAGAAATGTTCTTCCTTTCACTTCCCAGTCAATTAATTCCTCAGAGACCATTGTTATCTGATTCCTATCATGATGAATTTGTTCTGTTCTAGAAATTAATATAAATAAAATATTTTTAGAATTATCTAAATTCTTGCATGGATCATAGTTCATTCTATTTATTACTGAGTACTATTCCCTTACACAAATATCTGTTTATTCATTTTACTGTTCAGGAACATCTGTGTTGTTTTGAGCTTTGAGCTACAACGAATAAGGCTCCCATAAATATTCTTCTAGGAAATTTTAGTTGACATATGTTTTCATTTACTTCATTAAATACCAAAGAATGGAATTACATGTTAAAGGGCCAGTGGATGTTTAATTTTTAAGAAATTGACAGTGTTCCACCTGCCATGTATAAAAATTATGGTTGTTCCCTGTTTTAGTCCATTTAGGCTGCTATAACAAAATATCTTAGATCAGGCGGCTTATAAAAAACAGAAATTTATTTCTTAAAGTTTTAGAGGCTGGAACGTTCAAGACCAAGGTACCAGCAGATTCAGGGTTTGATGAGAGCTTGCTTTCCAGTTCACAGACAGCCCTTCTAGCTGTGCCTTCCCGTGGTGGAAGGGGCAAAGGCGATTCCTGTAGTCTTCTAAATCAGGGCACTAATCCCATTCACGAGGGGTCTGCCATCATGACCAAATCACCTCTTAAAGGCACCACCTCCTAACACAATCACGTTGGTAATTAGGTTTCAAAATATAAATTCTGGGGAGACACAAACATTCAAACCATAGCACTCCAAATAGCCAATATTTCAGGTTGTCAGACATTACACTGTGGCTTGATTTGAATTTCTTTGACAGTTAATGACACATAATACCTTTGCTTATGCTCATTTGCCTTTGTTTATCTTCCTTATCTTCATTGTGAGTTTCTATTCAAGTCTCATGCCCATCTAAATAATTTTTGTTCTTGTATTGTTCTCACTGAGTTGTAAGATGTCTTTGTATATCCTAGATGCAAGTCCTTTGCCTGATGCAAATGTTCTGAATATTTTCTCCAGGCTGTGGCTTTGCCTTTTCACTGTTTAAAGAGCAGATGTTTTTGGAGAAGAAACTTCTTAAATTTTTGTTGGGATCATATACATTTATTGTTTTCATGGTCCATGCATTTTCTGTTCTATCTAAAACAGTTACAGGGCTTGGAGATATTATCTAACAATTTCTTGTTAAGCATTGTGATTTTGGTGTATACATTTAGATCTAGGACCCAATTTGAATTAACGTTTTTGTGGGATAAGGTACTGGTGGAGGGGGTCAGTGTTCAACTTTTGTCCATATGAATGTTTGTGTTTGCCTATTTTGGCACCATTTGGTGGAAAAATTTTTATTTCTCACTAAATGCAATTTAGTGTTCTTATAAAAGATTAATTAATTGTATATTTCTAAAAAACTCTTTGGGTTAATTGAATGTATTCATTTTTTTCTTTATAGCAGTCTAAATAGTCTTAATGTACCTTCTTTTATGTCTTAAAGGCAAGTATTATAAATCCTTCAAATTTGTCTTTGTAAAGATTGCTTTTGACAATCATCTACATACTTATTTCCTTATACAATTTAGCATCTTTGTCAAATATCACAAAAATAATTGTAGCAAATTTTAATGGGCTTGTATTTAATCCAAAGGACATTTTGGGTGATATTTGACATCTTAGCAATTTTGTGCCTTGCACTTTATGAATATATTTTCCAACTTATTTAGGTATTCTTTAATTTATTTTCAGCAACGATTTTATGGTTTTCATGTGTTGGTATTACAGGTCAGACTGTGAGACACATTGGCTTTCAGAAAATTTATTGCAGAGTGCTTGCTCTCTTGGGATAACTGTCTACCTACCATGAAAGTGATGGCAGTGGGATTAGTTAGAAGGAGAAGTTGTGTTAAAATACAGTCACAGCAAATGTGTCCATTGATCTGATAAGAATATCAAAATCTTGAACAACCCTTTAAGATCCTGAATTGAAGCAAAGGATCTGGAGTATTATGACTCTGTATTAAGTAGTGATTAGTTTCAGATTGTACTGAGAGGAGATATAGCCTTAGGTGGAATGACTCTCTAGCTGAGAGTAATTGGTAGAACAGACTCACATATGAGACCTATCTGCCAACATCCCTGACAGCAGCTAGGAGAATAATCCATTCAGAACTAAAGGACTAGGGTGCTGGGATACTAGAGTGAACAGGACTGTATCCTTTTGGGTTCACTTACTTCACAGTATTTCTGGAAAAAATTTCATCAGGACTCTAGTGGGCCTTATTTCTCAGGGGAAATTTGTAAAATAAATTTTAGTGGGATGAACTATGGCCTCTGAACTGCTGCCACTGAGGTTGTTCTCCTGGCCACAAAGGATACTCATTATCTCTACTCTCTATTAGCCATTCAAGAGTCCAATCACATTTGGCTAGCAATTCTGCTCATTTAGGAGGTTTACTTGGGGCAAGACTAAGAACTTCATATGTGAGATAGCTGAAGACCAGATCAGCATGACCTTCTTAAGATGTGGCTGCTATATTCCACTAACTGGCAATGTGCAGAGGAGGCAAAAAAAAAAATGTTCAAGTGTTCAATGTGTTATCTGAGTGCCAAACTTATTCCTCAATTGTGTAACCATAGCACTGTCTCCTTGTGATAATCAGGGACAATTACCCACTTCAAGTCACTGACTCCTCTGTATTTCTACTAGTTTCTTGGCATAAGTTTAGTGTGCTGAGGCAGTAGCCAGAGAAGAAAATCTATTGAGACTCTTGTTGGGTCATTAATTGGAAATATTAACTATTTGGACGATTAGGATCTTCAAAGACCTTTTCAGACTGCAGTGTTGAAAGCATCAAGAACATGGGTTAAGAAAAATGATGGTAAGCAGGACCACTGTCACATTCACATTTTGGTTTCTGGATCCATGATTTTTCTCAGTTGAAGACATAGCACCATATATTAGTTGTGAACTAAGAGTATATATTTCATCCTTGAGCATGATACTTATCCTCATAAAGTATCATATTTGAGCCAGTGGTGTCTGCATTATTAGGGCCAGTGGATCTCACTGTTGTGTGCTAATTGCCATACCTCTTGCTATAAAATAAATTTCTTGGTTTCATTCAATGTTTGTGCTCATAAATCTAACACTGTAAACTCTTGGATGTTGGTGCTGGCTGAGGTCTTGTGAAACAGAAAAGGCAGCACTATCTACAGAATATACGGCAGTTTGAGTCAAGATGAACCACTGTCGCTTTCAGAGCGAAGGGGTCTAATGTGGTCAAATTGTCATTGAATGGCTGTTTGGTCTCTTAGTGAAATGGTGCCACATTGGGGACTGAGGATTGTTCTGTATTTTTGGCAGGTGGGATGTTATCTATCTGTTAATTGAAATGTTTAGTATATAGTTTTTGCATTTTCATTAATTATTAATTATAATTGGGTTTAAGTCTTTAATCCTGTTATTTGTTTTCTATAGTATTAATACCATTTGTTATTTATTTCTTTTCCTTCCCACCATTCAGTAGTAGGGGTGTACTGCCTTGTTAAATAAATTTTATTCTGTTGTATTATTCATGTGGCTTTAGAAATCTCCTGTATCTCGTATATTATCTAAGTAAATACATATCCTTTATTATTTCAATTTTAATTGTTGTTCTAAGGCTCATAATGTACATCTTTACCTTATCACTATCTACTTCAAAGCAATATACTGTCACCTCTTATGTAATATAAGAATCTAATGACAATATACTTCTCATCACTTCTCTTCCATTTTGTGCTACTTTATCATATCATTTACTTCTAAATGGGTTATAAACCTCAAAAGGCATTGTTATTTTATTTTTATTTATTTATTTTTTTGAGACGGAGTCTTGCTCTGTTACCCAGGCTGGAGTGCAATGGTGTGATCTTGGCTCACTGTAACCTCTGCTTCCTGAGTTCAAGCAATTCTCTTGCCTCAGCCTCCCAAGTAGCTGGGATTACAGGCCTTTGTGACTTAAACTGAGAAGGATCCATGTAACATATTCGAGATTAGTTTTGAAAATATGACCTTTCCTAAAGTTTTCCAACCTCTGGTATTCTCTACAAACAATTATAAGTGCACCAAATTGCTCCTTGAACTGCCATTAACAAATATGCAGCATAATGTAATAAAAAATTTCCTATAAGCTTGAAAATAGTGACACTATGAAATTTGAACTTTCATAATCTTGCCAGCTTATGAATATACTTGAGGTCGTGTACAGGCTTAAGTCAATACAAAAGACCATTACTATCATCTACTGATAATACATGTACTTTAGCTTCCTGCAAAGACTCTAGACTCATATATGTTAGTCTCCAAGGGTCTGTCAAATGTTCAGCAGTAAGTATAAATGTAGACCCATGACTGACAATGCCAAAAACCATTCTGCATGGCGTAGCTGTTTTTACTGCTATGGCCACTGTCAAAGGCTGGGAGTCGTCAGATCTGAAACGCTCTGTCACTTAATTGCTTTTGCTTTGAGATGAGCAGTTTATCCTTTAATGATGGTTCCAACTCTGCCAGTCATAGAGGTGGTTCTTGCTGCACACTGGGTGTGAGGCACACCTTCACTGTTTCATGCTACTCAGATCCAGCGTCTTCTTTCTAATGTTTGTCTCCATGCTGCCAGAAAGCAGCCACTCTCATTCCATCTTTTGGTGTAGCATGCACTGGCATAACGTGTTCCACTTCAGAGTTTGGTAGTTTCTTCTACTGCTGGGCAGAGATGTTCTCTTTTAGTTGTTCCTTGAGACCATGGGATCTTAAAGCTCGTGGAGATCATAAAGGAGTTAGAGAAGAGTCCTCTCTTCTTTGTGAGATCTGAGCATAGTTTCTTGGGCCCTGGTGTGTGCAGTGTTCAGTAAACCTGTCCTATATGCTAGGAAGAGAGAAGCCTAAAAATACACTTTAAAATTGCACTATGAAGTCTTAAAGTATACTTTAAGGCTTCCCTCTATGGTATATAGATATGCATGCAAGTGCATGTCCCAGCATCAGACTTATGTAAGAGTCATTGTATGGTACTCAGAATCTCTGTCCCCTTCTGACAACTAAGTTCTTATAAATAGCTCAATCTCAGGATTCCAAAATTCATGTTACCTCAAGAATAGGTCTCTCCTGAGAGGATTCTCACTCTCCATGCAAATAGATGTCTTTCAGTTTCGCCTCATTAATAACCTCCAAAATGATCAGTTATACCTGAATGTCCAGGTGTAATAACAATAGAGATACACCTTGTAAGGCAGGAGAAAGGATATAGTAATCCTTTTGGAAGAAGCTGTGACGTCTGGAGATGATTACTAGAGTATTTAAATTTTCCAGTATATATTTCCAAAATAATATATATATAAAGCTAAAAGGAAAACAGAAAAGATTTCATTCTATGGAAAAATCAAGTAAGATTGACTATAAAAGTAAGCATAGACTTTTTTCTCCATTCTAGAATATCTGCAATGCTTTGTCCTTAAAGACAGTAGTAATTGAGGAAAGAAGGACCTGTCTCCTACCCTTTGTAATTCCTGTAATCTGCTCAATTTTGGGGAAGATTGTCTTGGAACCAGTGACTCTCTACCTCATGTGTGAATGAATCATGGCACTAGGTAGGAATGTAATCTTTAGTTAAGCAATTTTCCTACTGTTAAATTTGAACATACTGCAACCTAACAACACTTTGTTTAAGTCAGTACAGCTTGTATTCATTACTGGGAGATTTTATGAGTGAAATTTTTGTTTGGATTCATCCAGAACATATAATTCATATACAACATTATTATTTTTGCAGATACTCTGTTGGCCTTTTTGGACATACACACATCAAGAGGTTTTAGGCTAGGCACAAAGAGGATACTTGACGTCATAAAGTTTGCAGATGTGTCAAAGAGGAATTGGAAATTAGATAATGTGTTCTTGTTTCTCTCTGGGATGTATTTGGTAGGGCACGTCACTTCCTGGATGCACTGATCATCCCTTACCACATTTTATGCAATTAAGTATGACCAATATCCTACTTTCCTTAAAATTATTGCCACAGAGACTAGGTTCTTGCCCTCTCAATAAAACTGCCTGAGGTTGACTGCTTTTTGTGGTCCTCTCTCCCCTCCTGTCCTCCATGACCATGCTGCTCTGCTTGAACTTGATATATACCTGATGTTTGCCCTCCTGTTATTGCCTTTTCTCTCCTCACTGCTTCCCACACAATTTCTGGGCTAAGATAATAAACTGAGCACATATGCAGTAGTATAAGGAATTACTCTGGAGAAAAGGCATAAATAGCATGTCCCTTGCCATAGCCATTTGGGCTCTTCACAGATATTCATGTTCATTTCTCCTCCCAGTCAACCGGAAGATTACATGCCCCTTCCCTTTTAGTAGCTGGGAATGGCCATATTGTTTTACTTTGCCCAATAATAGTTGAGTGAAGATGATATTTGTCATTTCTGGACAGAAACTTAAACAGGCTATTTGTTTTGTTATATTGCTTTTTTTTTCTTTGTCTCAGCCACATGAGAACATGTGTTGAGATGGAGACTTCATCACCTGGTGCATGAATGACTATGATGAGCAGAGTCTGCATGTTAACCTCAAGTCATGGACGAGGAGAATGAAAAATAAACTTGTGTTTTGAAAAGGTGCTGAGATTTGGGTGTGCTTGTTAGTGCAGTACAGACTAGCATAGCCTGACTAGTATATTCATTAATGTAAATTACAAAGCGAGTTTCTTGGCATATGATTTCATTTAATTTTTAATTGGTTATTGAAATCTTCTGTATGTAATGAACAACTAGGTATTTACCTGAGATGCAAAAAAAAAAAAAAAAAATTAGCAAGATTCAGTCTTTGCTGTCAAGATGCTCAGAATTTATTCTCATAAGAAATTTATGTTTACTAGCATGGTACATGTCAAGTTATTCTGCACAATTTTATTCTGCATGGATAAAAATCATTGAAGGGTAGAGTATCCACTTGTGAATCTCTGTGTGGGGGTGGGAAGTGAGATTTTTTTTCAGGAACCAATTCCCTAGGTGCAAACCACGGTAAGTGCAAATTCAAATGGTCCAATATCGAAGGAGGGATAAACCCAAAAAGCATGGAGGGAAGTGGTAGAAGATGTTACTCAGGATTAGATATCTAGCTAGGCACGATGATACCATCAGAGAATGGCAAGGGAGGAAATAAAACTTAGGATACACAGACGAGCCTCTTGGTTACTTCAACCTACAATATTAGAGTTTTATGCAAATATAAATATAAAAAAGGATCTGGATGAGAACAAGAGATCCAGAAAGAAGGCAAACAGAAGCATCTGCCATACAAAAAGTGAGAATTAGGTAGAAAAGTTGCAGCCCAAACTCACAGAAATGCTCCAGATAAGAGGAGATCACAGGCCCAAGTGGATAGTGGGCATCCAACCAAATTGCCAGCAAGGGACAGTAGTGTAAAAAACAGATCCTCTATCCTGGTACCACCATTTTCTTGTTATGCAAACTTGAGCCTACATAGCTTCCATGTCCCTTAATTCCTTAATCTGTACAATAAAAATGATTTAATTCAGAGTCTTATAATGTGAACATTAAATGAGGTAATCTCTATAAAGTATATATGATGGTGGCTGGCATATAATAAACGCTTAGCAAAAACGAGCCATCACTTTTATTATGGATACCATTATGTGATTACTCCCTCCTTGGAGTTCCAAGTAGTGAGTATATTGGGTCAAAAAATGTGGGTGATTACATTAAAAACAGCATGTAAAACAGTACCAAAGCCAGGCTGATTTGGCTTAGCCAATGTGAAATGCTAAGCCTAGTAATTAAGAAAGTATTTCTTATTTGCTTTGGTGCCTAGTTTCATTATCTTGGTTATATGAAAGTATATATTTGGCTTTCATGAGAGGACTTTAGCAATTCTAAGAGGAAAAGAAACCTTTTAGTAAAGTCATTGCCAGAAGTTATGTTTCTGATTTTTATTCCTTCTTAAATCCATTATGTTTTTTTGTGTTCATTCAGTGAAATTTGGTTAATATTCTTTCTCCTTCTTCCATTTACTTCCAAAAATGCATTTGCCATTAAACCCATTTTGTAAATTTGATACATTAATATGGGTTTCCTTCATGTTTTTATGATGCTGACACTAGCAAATACTAAGACGAGGTTGAAGCTGTCAGGGTTTTATGTGACTTTGATGACAAGTATTTTTAAGGCTTCCTTTCTGCTATATGATTTGGGGAGTGGTACCTCTTTTTTTTTTAACAATGTCAAAAATACATTTTCTATAATGTTAAGAAAGCTAGTTGGTGATTAGAAAGATAAAGCAGACACCTTGGCTCTAAGAAATGCAAACATAAGAAAATGAATTGTGCAACTTAGATTTAGTCAAGGGCATTTCAAGGCTCGAGGCTGCTTTTCTCAATGAATATTGGGGTAATAAATACCTTGTCTTCTCTTACAGCAAAAGCAGGCTGGCCTCTAAGTCAGACATTCTGGTAAATAACGAAAAGTATTAGAAAATATTCTTGGCTTTCTTAAGGACTGTGAAACAGAAAATGACATCTAAATCTTTGCATACATTTAGTCTGAAGTCATACTACAGAAGACTATTATTTGGAGGAAGAAGGGGTTCTTGTAAAAGAAGGCAGATGGGTAGAAAATTATTGAGATTGTGTAGTGGCTAATTTGTGCAATAAGAAACAAAGTAATATATAGCAGTGACACATTTATCAGAAATGTATTTCTCTTATGCTTATTATCACTCTTTCTAAATATTAGGCATGCATTTTGTTTTTGTGTCTATTTAAAATTCTTATTTATTCATCACCCCTCCCCCATTATTTTTTTAAAAGATACACTGAAATGTGTTGCATGCCTGTGAATTATACCCCAAGTGTGACAGACGATGACTATTTGGAGGATGCCAAGTTTCAGTTGCCCTAGCAACAATAACCAGGGGATGCTTCTCAGAACTTCTGCCTCGTCTCTTCCCCATCATTTTTCCTGTTCTGAGAGTTAGATAACATGGTTACCAGAATTAACAGAAACTAGTTTCCCCCTGGCATAATAAAAAGGGGAAAACTTAGAGATATGTCTGCCTTTTTCTTACTATCAGGGGAAATTCTGCATATCTCTGAAGTAATGACTGAATAGAGAGGGACCCCATAGAAGGGAAAGAGCTGCCTGCTATCATCCTAATAAATGCTCAGTGGTGGGAGGATTAATTGTCAGAACTGCAATTGCAAATTGCTTTTGAGAAATAAAAAAATCATTGTTGAATTTTCCACAAGTAGGCTAAAAGAACAGTATGTAAATTGCATTGAAAGATGCTATGTTCTGTGAAAGGAAGTTTTTGGTCTGTTCTATTGAATCTGATATGGCAGATTTAATTTTTCTTTCTCAAATGAAGAAAATCTAAGAAATGGGAATGTTATCTAGATAGTGAGATGGAAAACTTCTTTTGATTACTTATGACTTACTGATATGTACATCTGCCATGATCCCAAATAAATATTCATAACAAACCAGAGAATGAAGTTTAAGGATATTTTTTTCTAAGAGAAGCAAAGCAAGTTTCTGTGAAGCAAATAAGGTTCATCTTCAAGGATCCTCTCTTGCAAGGGCCCTAAGGCCCTGTATCTAAATTTGCATTTATAAATTTATTATTTTTTATCCTTACTCCCTTTCTCAACATTACGTAAGCTTTAAGCTCCACAAATTCTGGATCCACCCCTAAAATGAAAAGAAAACATGAATGACTTGTATGATCACTTATTGTTGCTATTGCATTATGACATTCAGACTTCTAACCTTGTAGTTCCATTTTGAATATTCATGTCTGTTTTATTTCCTCTCATTTTGGAGACTGTAATAAATTCTCCATCAATTCCAGGCTTGTGCATATTTAAACATCAATAACAAAAAATCTGCAGTTTGCATGCATCATTGTACTTTCAAAGCCATTTAATAAAATTATAGGTAGGAAATGAAATGGCAGATAATAGAAAATAAACAGTACAGATCGAGACATCTTAACATAGTCCCTTTCCATGCTAACATGGTTTTTTTTTTGGAGTCTAGTCTATGTTATTTCCAAAGAACACATCAGATTTCTGACTTTTTTGGATAATCTTAACAATAAATTTAAATAAATAGCTGTTTAATGCAGGTTCCTTTAGAACTCTTTTTCTGTAATCTTTTAATAAGTGGTGTTCATCACATATATGCCAATAATATTCAAAGGATATGCTAAACAATCCTTTGGGGGTTTACATAAAATAAATTGAGTTTTACAAATAAGATGCTATAAATTTTTAGTAATAATTTAAATTCAATACTTTATGCTTATTCTGGAAAAGTTTTGAAAGGCATAGTAAAACTTAAGTCTTTGTTCTTCTACTAATTACTTTTATCACAATTTATGTTCTCTTTAAAAATGGATACATCCATTGAACTACATTTTCTGGGCACAAGGTCTTTATTTTAATTTTATGTCTCAAGAGCACAGTGCCTTGAACCCAATGGGTTCTGATATATGTTACTTCAGTTGAATCTGACATAATAAATTTTTCAACTTTGCTCTCAAACCCTATAGCTTATAGAGGTGATAATGTGAATCTCATAATAGATACTACTGGAAATTTTTATCTTTAACAAAACGTTTATATGTTTTAAAGAGATAATATATTTGCATTCAAAATTTAAAAGGAACAAAAGGAAATATATATTTTAAAAAATCTCTCCCACTCCATTTTCAGAGATGCTGTAAGCATATACAAATATAAGTGCTCACATTCTTTTTAATATTTTATACAAATACAGAAGCTTAATTTTTTTTTCTCAACACTGTCTTGCAGATAGGCCCATATCTGCAAACAAACAAGTGAACTAAACGCTATGTTCACATTCTGTGTTGTGGCTACATTGCATTTAATTTTATCTTTGTAGTATAATGTATTAAACTGGCCATTTATTGATGCATGCTTAGATAGTTTTCTAATCTTCTCTCACTAAAAACACAATTGCAGTGAATTATCCTGTACACGACACCCTTTTGTACAAATAAGAACAAATTTAATAGGTCATATTCCTATTTCTGATTAAGGGACAAAAGTTTTATATTTTTACATATTGATAGATACTGCCAAAATGCCTTCCACACAAGATGAATTCATTTATATTCACAATCAGAATGTTCTTTTCCTTCATTCTTACTTACAGAATATGGCATCAAACATTTGAGTTTTTAATCAGATAGGTGAAAAATTTTGTCACTATAGTTTTAATTGATTTTTTTTTCTATTTTTGAAGTTGAAACTTTAAAAAGTATGTTTAAGGACATTTACATTTACTTTTACTGCAGCATAACTTTGTTGATATCTCCTTCCTTGCATTCAATACAATGTTCAATTATTCTTTTTAATTTTCATGTGTACTTGGTCATCATTTTTCTCTTCTGTTATTGTGTAGGATTCTTAAAGGTCAATACTTGGCTTTCTAGTTCATCACTGACTCACCAGCTTTCATAGTTCATCACTGACTCATCAGCTCCCAGCACAGCATCGTCCATAATAGGCATTCAGCAAATATTTGTTGAACAAGTGACTTAGGGAGTAAGTCCAACAGGAGATCTCTAGTATATGCCACAGAACTCTGTCTTTGATTCTGATCCCAATTACTTCTGAGTCTCCTAAAACAGTTATCATTTAAGATTTTGTTTTGAAAGCTTGGTAAGCTATTTGAAATGGAATTGAGAAGCACAATACTTAAAGAAACCCATACTTAATACTTTAGAGTATGATATCCTTATGATTTCTCTAAGATATCTAAATTATAACCATAGTTTAGTTTTCCATGAGGAAGATGATTTTCTAATGGAAATCATTGGTTAACAGAAAATTTTTCAGTACTATCATGGAAAGAGAAGCAAAGATGTGTCTAGGAAGCAGGGAAAGGATAAATATATTTATTTATGGACTTCCATATATACATAAAGCACTACAAAACTTTTCTGTTGAATGGGACACAGATTTGTTACACTGAGCTTTGTCATTGAATGAGAATGTACAGTTTTTAGGAAGGTAAGTGATTGAAAGAAACTTACTATCAATTAAGACATTGGGCTTCAATCATAAAATGAATAATAATTTAATACAACTTCCTTTCACAGAAAGTATCATCCCCTGTGTAAATTCTTTCAGCAATTTCAGACACATACCAATTGTTAAAATTGCTATGTAGATTTGTAGCATATTTGAGTGACTAATGTTACAAAATGCAAAATATTACTACATTTTTAAGCAGAATTCAACAAATAGTGTTTGGGGTTTTTTCCCCCCTCATTTTAACATTAAAGACTCTTGTGTAAAGAATTCTTGTGGTTTTAGAGTCTACACTAGTCATATTAAATTATTAGAAGCCCAGAAATAAGTCTTTGTTTTCCTCTGTAGTACATCAGTTACAAATCTAAATAAGGACCAGAGCTTACCCTATAGCATGTATTTGAGTTGAGAGTGTAGAGAGCTCTGCCAATTATATAAAAGTCTGGTTTTATTCTGAGCAGAGCCACACACCTGAAATGTTGCCATGTTATAACTGATTTCAAGATTTGCACTAAGGAAACCAGAGAAAAGAGGTTGGAGATTTAGGTAGTTTGGGACAGAAGGGTCTCAGATTTCAGGGGAAGAGAAAAGGACCTTGGAATACAAAAAGGACAGGCATAGCTGATACACTCCAGGAGACATGCTACTTAATAATCAATTTTGAGGTTCTTTCATTCTGTGTTGTAATTTTTTAATGCAATCCTTAAAACTTCAAGATAGTTTGTTAAACCAATGTGGTATCAAGTAAGCTTCTGTAAGGAAGCCAATGTGTGGGTACATATCCATTTCTTGGAGGGGCAATTGACTAGACAGAACAGGCTCAGCAAAGACAATAATGAAGGAAGGGACTGAGACAGTGCTGAAGAATCCCAGCTCTAGAGTCAAAATTGAGAAATGACAAGTGACCGCCACCCCTCCAACACACTCGCTGTGGGACCTCAGAGACAGCAGAAATGGGGTCTGGATTTCTGTTCTTTTAGGTTGAGACTTAGACATTTGTGAAATAGTACAGGGTAAGTAATCTTAGAAGACAGGAAATGTTGGAGGATAATCGAATGTGGCTTAAAGATGGGCTTATAGATGTTTGTTACAAGTCCTCAGTATAGTTCAAGAGTGGTTCTTGTCTCATATTTCAGTGCTTATATTATGCGCTTTCAAAAAGTTACTGTTACATGTTCATGTGCATGAATATCTTCTCCTTGACCGGATCACAAACTCCTTGAAAAACAGGAATTCTTACACATTATTCTTATCTCTCATAATATCTAACATGGTGCTGAGCCAATATCATGGTGCTCAAAATATATTTATAAAATGGACACTTTATTGGACATTTATTTTAGAACTATATGGCCTATAATCTCAAAGGATTGTCATCACATGATATGGGATTTTAAATGTGTCTATAGTTTTTTCTTTTTGAAATGTAGACTTTTACTTATTTCATTTTGATTTTTTTTTCTTTTACTGCTGTCTTTACTTTGAATGTCAATAGCATTTGATTTTCAGAGTTTCTTTTAAAGAACACCAAGATGACTCTGTAATAACTTCTTTTTGTAGACTACAATAAAATCAACAATAACTCACATCTCAAGTCTATACTCATGTATTAGGCATAAATTCATGAATGCTTAAGTATATGTCCCATGATTGTCCAGCCATTTATACAAACATAAAGTAAAAACAAGATTTGAAGCACTGAGCAGAACTGTGACCAGCTGATACTTAAAAAAATCTTTAATTTTTTTTCCCAAAGGATCTTGGTCTCAAAGTTTTATACATAAATTTAACTTGTTTCTTAGGCCTGCAGATTAGCAGGCATCAGGAACAGCAGTGAACAAATAACACATAATTCATTCCCTCAACGAAATGGGAAGAATTAAGGAAGGGAGGAGAGAAAAAGAAAGCAATTGGTGGCTCAATCTTTGTGCATGCAATCTCTTCACTGCTGGGAGCACTGGGTTTGATCAGAAATCCTGCCTGCTGCAGTCCATGAATTGAGAGAACGAATCACACCAAGATAGGCAAGCGATTTGCTTTTTTCTGGTCATCTTCAAGAATAATACAGGTGGTACTTCTAACCAGCCTGGGCATTTCTGGTGGTTACATTATCATTTTGACTAGCAAGTTCTCAGATTGGTAACTGAAAAAAGCTATGCTCAAATATTTTTTAAAAAATTATAAACATGGGTTGGGGGTGGTTAAGGCTTGGTTGTTCCCTCTGCTGTTGCTTCGGCTTATTCACAGCATGTTTTGGAAGACTGCAGCTGAGGCTCAGCAGACTTCTAGTTTTTGTTCAGGTCTGGTTTTGATCTGTAGTGTTCAAGGATGAGCAATTCCTTTCAAGTTATTTGCAAACCTTGTCAAAGCCTGATTGCAGCATGACATTGATGACAGACTGATTATTACTTGTCTCAAAAAGCAGTGTAAGAACATATTGGCTTTCGTGCAAACATCCAGCTTGTCATTAGTGTGAAGTGCAAATGGCAGCGGTTTCATACCGGAATCCTGGAAGCTGAGGCAAAAGAAGGAGTCTCTGCTTCTATTAGCCCTGGAAAGACTTCAATACAATTTTAGGGATAATTTTTGTCAAGTTAAATTTCCACAGAACTAAGACAAATGGTCTTGCTTTGAAATTTCATTGGTTATCTTGAGAGACATTTATTCCAGTTGGTTAGGCAAAAAAAAATTTTAAAGATATAAAATACTATTTAAATATAAATAACTCATTTTCCCAATAAAACAAATCTACTAAAGCTTAGAAGCAAGTTCAGCGGCAAAGTTTTGCTTACTTTGAAACCCTAAGAGCCAGATTCAACCAGATGAATAAATTAGCTACTTGGGACTTGAATTAGACCTTGCAGTAGTACTTGTCCTTTTAAAATCTCAGAAACTCAATTGCATTAAAGCAGCATATGTATTCTGTAATACCTCCATGAATTAAAAACTCTATAATTTTAGTTTTATTCAAGAGTTCTAAAAGTTAGCTACATGTCTACCTGATACTTAGGAAAAAGTTGCTGGCTGGCAACTGGTGGTATCTATGGTCGAGATCTTGTAGTTCCTTCTAATCTGCATTCCTTTTGCTATTTCTTGCTTCTATTGGTAGGAAGGTAAAGGAATAATCTCATTAGGTAAAAACCGCTCAGTCACGAAAATGACAACCAACTCAATTTCTTAAACAAAACAAAACAAGCAAATAAACTCTATAAGGAGATGATTTGTTTAAAGTTAATTGGAACTTTTCATTAAAAAAAGCATATGTACATGGAAAATTATAAATCAACATATAAAAAAGAATTACATTTCTACAAATTCACTGCACATGTTAAGAAAGAAATCAGTAAATACTATTAATAATAGCACACATCAAAACCTCAAGTACTCAAAAATAGTTATCATGAGAGACACTGAAATCCTCTACTTTGTCCACAAGTAAACTTCTGAGAAAAATTTTTAAATCTAAATAAATGAAGGGATATGTGATCCTGCAGTGGAGGTCTCCATATTATTGAAGTGAAAGTTCTCCCCAAATTGATCCATAGATTCAATATTCTCTCAATTAAAATAACAGAAAGCTATTTTTCCTTTTTTTAAATGAGGGAGAGGTGATTGGTATGCTAATTCTAAAACATATGTGGAGCCTATAATCCCAGCGCTTTGGGAGGCCAACGTGGGCAGATCACTGGAGGTAAGGAGTTTGAGACCAGCCTGGCCAACAGGGGGAAACCCCATCTGTACTAAAAATACAAAAATTAGCCAGGCATGGTGGCAGGAGCTTGTAGTCCCAGCTACTCAGGAGGCTGAGGCAGGAGAATCGCTTGATTGCAGTAGGTAGAAGTTGCAGTGAGCCAAGATCGTGGCACTGCCCTCCAGCCTGGCTGCAGAGTGAAACGCAGTCTCAAAATAAATAAAAATAATAAATAAATAAAAACATTTATGGAAATGCCAAGAATCTAGAAAAGCAAGGCAATCTTGAAAAAGAACAAATCTGGCTCAGTTGTATAAAGAAAGATCAAGTCTTATTATAAACGTGCAGTAATTAAAACAGTACAGTGTTAATATAAAAATAAAGAAATAGGCCAACGAAGCAGAATAAGATGTTCAGAAGTTAACCCACACGTATAATCACCTGATTTATCACAAGGATGTCACAGCAATTCAGTGTGGAAAACATGGTGGCTTTGCTAAATGGTTGCATCAATTGGATATCCATTTGAAAAATAAATTAATTTGTGCCTTAACTTCCACCATCTACAAAATTGAATTTGCAGTGGATTTAGACATACATGTGGAAGTCCAAAGAACAATACTTTTCTAGAAGAAATCTTAGGAAAATGCCTTCACAATATTAGAGTGGGAGGATTTCTAAATTGTTAAGTATGAAAGAAAAGATTAATAAAGTAATTTAAATTATCTAATTCTGTTTACTAAAAGATAGCTTTAATAGTGTGAATAGTCAGACTACCAAAAAATGGGAGAAAATAATTGAATACTCATATATATAGAGAAAAATGTCTAATATATATATATATATATATATATATATATATATGTTTGTGTGTATGTACTCACATGCAAGTTATATGGAAAGTTCCAATGAATCAATGAGAAAAAGAATGTATTTTTATAATGGAATATTTAGCAGCAGTAGATAATAACAATTATTTACAGTGAGCACTGACAACGTAAAAGCACAAGTAGTTGCCTGATAGAAGTGAGAGGTCAGTAAGAATTGTTAAAGGAAATTTTAGAATTTTAATTTTTCATTGATAGAGTAAGAAGCAAGTAGATATTTTCTAACATTAATGAATAAATTAAAAGAGACAAGGCATAAAAATACTGTATAGAGTAATTACTAGAAATGATTAAAAACAACTAAGTGGGAAGTTTACTTCTATTTTTCTTATCTTTAAACAATATGTGTTTTGTAAAATGTTTCACAATTAACTTTTTTAAATTATAAAACATGCTTCATATTTGAAATGACTGAATATGAATTAGAAGTTGAAGAACACCCATTTTGCTGATGTTGATATGCATGCAACAGGAAAGCCATTAGAAATATAGTGGAAGCCAAAATCTGTCCAAGTCAAGAATTCAGATAGGTCTTGACTGAAAATATTCTCACCTACCAGGCTCAGTAAAGACCATTCCCTGGAATCTTACACCAACAAGCATATGCATTAGTCAGTGTGTGAGATTCGGTGGGGAGGACTTGGCAGAAAGACAAAAAAAGAGTCTCCAAACTTCTTTGGAAAGTGTTTTGCCACTTATCCTAAAGCTATAATTCTGCCAACTGGAGTCAGTGGGCTATTATAAATTTATATATGCATTTAATCTGCCTGGAGAATTTTTTTACTTATATGGTACATCAACATTTCAAAACAACCTTTTAAGATACAGAATCTTCCAAGAGGAAGGTTCTTTATATGTGAGAGGCAGCTTTCCTTCTGAGGGACAGCAATGACTAGTTTGTTTGAGTACAAAACTGACAGTTGGGAAAGTCTTAAATATAATTCTGGCTTTTCTACTTCCTTAGGTTGGCCATACAGAATAAAAACGAACCTGTTAAGAAAGCAGAATTTTGGAGGAAGTGCATACACATATTAGAGAAGCACTAGAAACTCTACTGTAATAAGATTTAGGGAAATCCCTTGACCACTATCTGAGTTGCCTTATCTGTTAAGATCTAGATAGAAACTGTTGTCAAAATTAGCACATAGGCTTCATAAGACTTGGTAAAGTGAAATGAAAATGTAAAAAGATTCTATAGAAAAAAATACATAATTCTGTTAAATTTCTTTTGCCTTTATAATCTGAAAAGAAAGAAATTTAAAATATTACAAGTAAGTAAATTTTTTGAAAACAATTAATGAGACAGTATAATAAACTGAAAGTGAAGTTCTCATAGAAAACTCATTTTGTGGCATTCTTGGAGAGTAATTTTAGCCTTTGATAGGTCCCCTATATGGATACTGTACCCTATCAGGATTTAGCCTGCAACCTTAGGGCTCCCAGGCTGTCTCAGAGAGATGGGGTCATTCATTGCTGGTTAAGGCATACGTTGAAAGTAGTATGCTGGGTTCTTTATGAGGAAATATTTGTTTAGCTTTCTGTAGAGGGAAAAATTCACCATAGGGTCTGAGAAAATTTCCCTGAAACTATATATGGTGAAAAATGGAAACTAAACAAAGGGACCCAAGAGAGCAATTGGGAGTTAAATAAAGGATACAGTGAGTAGATAGAGGTATGAGTAGAAAGATTCTCTTAGCAAGGCAACATTCTCTTTCAAATGGGTCCTCTAAATTCTGGCTTAGTAATTGATAAAATTATGAAACATATGAATTAGTTTATTGGATTATTTGTTAGAGATTGAAGCTTCTCCAAAATGAAAGCATAATATTTTAAAAGATGATTGAGAAATCTAAAATTTCGCAAAGTCCTTCAAGTAGGCTAAGATATTAGAACAGAAAATGAAAAATAACTGACAGAATCCCATGTGGTTTTAGTAGTTTTAGGTTCCTAACTTAGAAAAGGTATAGCTGTGATCGAAAATCCTGAAGTGAAACATCATAACTCAATTGAGAAAATGTACCAATTAAGAGAAGTTTTACAACTTATAAAGAAGGAAAGTTAATTATGATGATTAAGCATGTTATAGGCCTACTCATATATGAACAATTCCAAGTTCATTGTAATGGATGATTTACTGTGTCCATTGCAAGAGGATTCAGTAGAACATTGATACCAGGTTTGAAATATTATATCTATCTGTGTGGTAGGTTCTATGACTTAAAATTCCTTGGATTATATTTATGATTAGGTTTTTTAAACTAATTTACATAGTGGGATTGCCCATAGGCCAAAAATTTCCATTTCTATCTTTTCATGACCTCCAGTCTTGGTGTGATCTAACTACTGAGCCTCAGACCATACATCAAACTATTTGCATCTTCCCTTAGATACCTCAGAGGAGTAACATTAAACTCATGATGTCAGAACTGAGCTCACATGTTATTTTAACCTTATCCTACTTATACATTCCCTATCTTAGGGACTAGGACTGCCGTCTACCTAACT
This sequence comes from Cacajao melanocephalus, assembly GCA_963573385.1. Lineage (NCBI taxonomy): Eukaryota > Metazoa > Chordata > Mammalia > Primates > Pitheciidae > Cacajao > Cacajao melanocephalus. Next base: position 27,100 of record CAUYLG010032887.1, read on the forward strand.
ACTTGGAGAAACTGCTTGTCTCTCATACCACATTTCCTACTATATCCTGCCTGAACCTGCATTCCCTTCTGTAACAGCGGGGGAAATTATTCTTTGCCATAAAAATTAAAGGGAGAATTAAGGATAAATACTTCATTGACTTTAAACCATTATGACAGTTAAGTGCTTATTATATGTGTATATGCACACATATATTTTATATACATATATACACATACACACCTATACATATCAACATACATACATACACAGTATATTTTATAGAAGAAAAGCAATAAGAATACCATTAGCCTAAGCAAATTTCAAAAATACTGGACATGAGAAAACTCTCAAGGAAAATTCTAACTTGAGAAAAATGATGGAATGCTTTATAGGGTTTTAGTAAGAAAAGCAGTTCAAGCAAGCCTTGCTAGTTTCAGAGAATAGTTGGTTAAGGATGGTTTCAGAAGGGGTAAGAATTGTTCTCAAGGAGGAAGAGCTAAGGGTCAAGTTTATCTGCAAGAGGGGTAGGCAAGATAATCTAACGGAAACAAAGAAATTTGAGGACCACCTTGGAAACATTCCTCAGTTCTTCAAAGTCTTTCACAGTTTCCAACATAAAAAAAAAATAACAAAATTGAAGGAATTCTGAATAACTTCTACAATAAAATACAGTTAGTAAGGTCCTATCTTTTGCCTCTTTTATGATATTTTGTTTCAAGGCTATTAGATAAAAAATTTTGATTACAGCCCTTAATAAAAAGGGTATATTTGTATTTACATGAATATATTTAAATGGTTTAAATAGATCTCTTTTACATAAAGGAACCATGTTTAGAAAACACTTCTCTAACCTTTATTATTATTACACTTTAAGTTGTGGGATACATGTGTAGAACGTGCAGGTTTGTGACATAAGTATACACTTGCCATGGTGGTTTGCTACACCCATCGACCCACCATCTATATTAGATATTTCTCCTAATGCTATCCCTCTCTTAGCTCCCCCAACCCCTGACAGGCCCTGATGTATGATGTTCCCCTCCCTGTGTTTATGTGCTCTCATTGTTCAACTCCTACTTATGAGTGAGAACCTGCAGTGTTTGGTTTTCTGTTCCTGTGTTAGTTTGCTGACAATGATGGTTTCCAGCTTCATCCATGTCCCTGCAAAGGATGTGGACTCATCCTTTTTCATGGCTGCATAGTATTCCATGGTGTATATGTGCCACATTTTCTTTATCTGGTCTATCACTAATGTACATTAGGGCTGGTTCTAAGTCTTTGCTATTGTGAATAGTGCTGCAATAAACATATGTGTGCATGTGTCTTTATAGTAGAATGATTTATAATCCTTTAGGTATATACCCAGTAATGAAATTGCTGGGTCAAATGACATTTCTGGTTCTAGACCCATGAGGAATCACCACACTATCTTCCACAATGTTTGAATGAATTTACACTCCCATCAACAGTGTAAAAGCATTCCTATTTCTCCACTTCCTCTCCAGCATCTGTTGTTTCCTGACTTTTTAATTATTGCTCTTCTAACTGGCATGAGATGGTATCTCATAATGGTTTTGATTTCCATTGCTCTAATAATCAGTGGTGGAAAGCTTTTTTTCATATGTTTGTTGGTCACATAAATGTCTTCTTCTGAGAAGTGTCTTTTCATATTCTTCACCCACTTTTTGGTGGGGTTTTTTTTCTTGTAAATTTGTTTACATTCTTTGTAGATTCTGGATATTGGACCTTTGTCAGATGGATAGATTGCAAAAATTTTCTCCCATTCTGTAGGTTGCCTGTTCACTCTGATGATAGTTTCTTTTGCTGTGCAGAAGCTCTTTAGTTTAATTAGATCCCATCTGTCAATTTTGGCTTTTGTTGCCATTGCTTTTGGTGTTTTAGTCATGAGGTCTTTGCCCATGCCCATGGTATTGCCTAGGTTTTCTTCTAGAGTTTTTATGGTTTTAGGTCTTACATTTAAGTCTTCAATCCATCTTGAGTTTTGTATAAGTTGTAAGGAAGGGGTCCAGTCTGTTTTTTGCATATGGCTAGTCAGTTTTCCCAAAAACATTTATTAAATAGGGAATCCTTTCTCCATTGCTTGTTTTTGTCAGGTTTTTCAAAGATCAGATGCTTGTAGATGTGTGGCATTATTTCTGAGGCCTCTGTTCTGTTCCATTAGTCTATATATTTGTTTTGGCACTAGTATCATGCTGTTTTGATTAGTGTAGATTTGTAGTATAGTTTAAAGTCAGGTGGAGTGTTGCCTCCAAGTTTGTGTGCTTAGAATTGTCTTGGCTATAAATGTTCTTTTTGGTTCCATATAAAATTTAAAGTAGCTTTTTCTAATTCTGTGAAGAAAGTCAATGGTAACTTGATGGGATAGCAGTGAATCCATAGAGTACTTTGGGTGGTATGACCATTTTTATGATATTGATTCTTCCTATCCATGAGCATGGAATGTTTTTCCATTTCTTTGTGTCCTCTCTTATTTCCTTTAGCAGTGATTTGTAGTTCTCCTTGATGAGGTCCTTTATACTCCTTGAAGGAATTCTGAATAACTTCTACAATAAAATACACTTAGCAAGTAAGTTGTATTCCTAGGTATTTCATTAGCTTTGTAGCTATTGTGAATGGAATTTCACTCATGTTTTGGCTCTCTGTTTGTTTATTATTGGTGTATAGGAATGCTTGTAATTTTTGCACATTGATTTTGTATCCTGAGACTTTGCTGAAGTTGCTGATCAGCTCAAGGAGATTTTGGGCTGAGATGATAGGGTTTTCTAAATATACAATCATGTCATCTGCAAACAGAAACAATTTGACTTTCTCTCTTTCTATCTGAATACCTTTCTTTCTTTACTTGCCTGATTGCCCAGGCCAGAACTTCCAATAATACGTTAAGTAGGAGTGGTTAGAGATGGCATCCTTGTCTTGTGCTGGTTTTCAAAGGGAATGCTTTCAGCTTTTGGCCATTCAGTATCATATTGGCTGTGGCTTTGTCATAAATAGCTCTTATTAATTTGTGATATGTTCCATCAATACCTAGTTATTGAGAGTTATTAGCATGAAGGGGTGTTGAATTTTATCAAAGGCATTTTCTGTGCCTATTGAGATAATCATGTGGTTTTTAGGCTTGGTTCTGTTTATGTGATGGATTATGTTTACTGATTTGCATATGTTGAACCAGGCTTGCATCCCACGGATGAAGACAACTTGTTTCTGGTGGATAAGTTTTTGATGTGCTTCTGGATTCAGTTTGCCAGTATTTTATTGAAGATTTTTGCAACGATGTTCATCAGGGATATTGGCCTGAAATTTTATTTTTTTTGTGTGTCTCTGTCAGGTTTTGGTATCAGGATGATGCTGGTGTCATAAAATGAGTTAGGGAGGAGTCCTTCTTTTTCAATAGTTTGGAATAGTTTCAGAAGAAATAGTACCAGCTCTTCTTTGTACCTTTGGTAGAATTTGACTGTGAATCCATTTTGGTTGGTAGGCTATTAATTGCTGCCTCAATTTCAGAACTTGTTCTTGGTCTATGGAGGGATTCGGGTTCTTCCTGTTTTAGTCTTTGGATAGTGTATGTGTCCAGGAACGTATCCATTTCTTCTAGATTTTCTAGTTTATTTTCATATAAGTGTTTATAGTACTCTCTGATAGTAGTTTGTGTTTTTGTGGGATCGGGGGTGATATCCCCTTTATCATTTTTTATTGTGTCTATTTGATTCTTCATTCTTTTCTTCTTTATTACTCTGGCTAGCAGTCTATCTATTTTGTTAATCTTTTCAAAAAACCTGCTTTGGATTCATTGATTTTTTTGAAGGGTTTTTCATGTCTCTATCTCCCTCAGTTCTGCTCTGATCTTAGTTTTTTCTTGTCTTTGGCTAATTTTTGAATTTGTTTGCTTTTGCTTCTCTAGTTCCTTTGATTGTGATGTTGGGATGTCGATTTCAGATCTTTCCCACTTTCTCCTGTGGGCATTTAGTGCTATAAATGTCCCTCTACACACTGCATTAGCTGTGTCCCAGAGATTCTGGTATGTTGTGTCTTTGTTCTCATTGGTTTCAAAGAACTTATTTATTTTTGCCCTAATTTTGTTATTTACCCAGTAGTCATTCAGAAGCTGGTTGTTCAGTTTCTATATAATTATGCAGTTTTTGTGAGTTTCTTAATCTTGAGATCTAATTTGATTGCACTGTGGTTTGAAAGACTTTTTGTTATGATGTCTGTTCTTTTCCACTTGCTGAGTAGTGTTTTACTTCCAATTATCTGGTAAATTTTAAAATAAGTGCAATGTGGTGCTTAGAAGAATGTATATTCTATTGATTTGGGGTGGAACATTCTGTAGATGTCTATTAGTTCTGCTTGGTCCAGAGCTGAGTTCAAGTCCTGAATATCCTTGTTAATTTTCTGTCTCATAGATCTAATATTGACAGTAGGGTGTTAAAGTCTCCCACTATTATTTTGGGGGAATCTACATCTCTTTGTAGGTCTCTAAGAACTTATTTTATGAATCTAGGTCTCCTGTATTGGGTGCATATATATTTAGGACAGTTAGCTCTTGTTGCATTGATCCCTTTACCATTATGTAATGCCCTTTTTTGTCTTTTTGATCTTTGTTGGTTTAAAGTCTGTTTTATCAGAGACTAGGATTGCAACCCCTGCTTTTCTTTTCTTTTTTTTCTTTCCATTTTCTTGTGAAATATTCCTCCATCCCTTTTATTCTGAGCCTATGTGTGTCTTTGCATGTGAGATGGGTCTCATGAATAAAGTATGCTTATGGGTCTTGACTCTTTATCCAATTCTCCAGTCTGTGTCTTTTAATTGGGGCATTTAGCCCATTTACACTTAAGGCTAATATTGTTTTGTGTGAATTTGATCCTGTCATTATGATGCTAACTGGTTATTTTGCCTGTTGATGCAGTTTCTTCATAGTGTTGATGGTCTTCACAATTTGGCATGTTTTTGCAGTGGCCGGTACTGTTGTTCCTTTCCATATTTAGTACTTCTTTCAGGAGCTCTTGTAAGGCAGACCCGGTGGTGACAAAATCTCTCAGAATGTACTTATCTCTAAAGGATTTTATTTATCCTTTACTTATGAAGCTTAGTTTGGCTGGATATGAAATTCTGGATTGAAAAATCTTTTCTTTAAAAATGTTGAATATTGGCCCCCACTGTCTTCTTGCTTGTAAGGTTTCTGCAGAGAGATTTGCTGTTAGTCTGATGGGATTCCCTTTCTGGGTAACCAGACCTTTCTCTCTGGCTGCCCTTATCATTTTTCCCTTCATTTCAACCTTGGTAAATCTGACGATCATAAGTCTTGGGGTTACTCTTCTCGAGGAGTATCTTTGTGGTGTTTTCTGTTTTTCCTGACTTTGAATGATGGTCTGTCATGGTAGGCTGGAGAAGTTCTCCTGGATAATATCTTGAGGAGTGTTTTCCAACTTGGTTTCATTTTCCCTATCACTTTCAGTTACACCAATCAAACATAGGTATGGTCTTTCCACATATTCCCATATTTCTTGGTGGGTTGTTCATTCCTTTTTATTCTTTTTTCTCTAATCTCGTCTTCATGCTTTATTTCATTAAGTTGATCTTCAATCTTTTATATTTTTTCTTCCACTTGATTGATTTAGCTATTGATACTCATGTATGCTTCTTGACATTCTCATGCTGTGTTTTTCAGCTCCATCAAGTCGTTTACATTCTTCTCTAAACTGACTATTCTAGTTAACAATTTCTCTAATGTTTTTTCAAGGTTCTTAGCTTCCTTGCATTGGGTTAGAACATGCTCCTCTGGCTTGAAGGAATTTGTTATTACCCACCTTCTGAAGCCTACTTAAGTCAATTCATCAATCTCATTCTCCATCCAGTTCCATTCCCTTGCTGGCGAGGAGTTGTGATCCTTTGCAGGAGAAGAGATGTTTTGGTTTTGGAATTTTCAGCCTTTTTGCACTGTTTTTTTCCTCATCTTCATGGATTCATCTACCTTTGGTCTTTGATGTCGGTGACCTTCAGATGGGGTTTCTATGTGGACATCCTTTTTGTTGATATGGATGCTATACCTTTCTGTTTGTTAGTTTCCTTCTAACAGTTAGACCCCTCTGTGGCTGGTCTGCTGGAGTTTGCTGGAGATCCACTCCAGACTCTGTGCCTGGGTTATCACCAGCAGAGCCTTCAGAACAGCAAAGATTGCTGTCTGTTCATTTCTCTGGAAGCTTCATCCCAGAGACGTGCTGGTGCCAGATGCTAGCTGGAGCTCTCCTGTATGAGGTGTCTGTTGACTCCTGCTGGGAGGTGTCTTCCCATCAAGAGGCATGGGGGTCAGGGGCCCAGTTGAGCAGCCAGTCTGTCCCTTAGCAGAGCTTGAGTGCTGTGCTGGGAAATCTGTTGCTCTCTTCAGAGTGGCAGGGAGAAAGGTTTAAGTCTGCTGAAGCTGTGCCCACAGCTGCCCCTTTTCCCAGGTGCTCTGTCCCAGGGAGATGAGAGTTTTATCTATAAGTCTCTGACTGGAGCTGCTGCCTTTTTTTCAGAGATGCTCTGCCTAGAGGAGAGAAATCTGGAGAGGCAATGGGCTCCACCCAGTTTGAACTTCCTGGCAGCTTTGTTTACACTATGAGGGGAAAACCACCTCCTCAACCCTCAGTAATGGTGGGTGCCCCTCACTCCATCAAAATGGAGAGTCCCAGGTTGACTTCAGACTGCTGTGCTGGCAGCAAGAATTTCAAACCAGTGGATCTTAGCTTGCTGGGCTCTGTAGGAGTGGGATCTGCTAAGCTAGACCATTGGGCTCTCTGGCTTCAGCCCCTTTTCCCAGGAAGTGAACAATTCTGTCTTGCTGGCATTCCAGGCACCACTGGAATATGAAAAAAATCTCCTGCAGATAGCTTGGTGTCTGCCCAAATGGCTGCCCAATTTTGTACTTGAAACCCAGGACCCTGGTGGTATAGGCACCCGAGAAAATCTCCTGGTCTGTCGGTTGTGAAGACTATAGGAAAAGTGCAGTATCTGGGCCAGAATGCACCATTCCTCATGGCACAGTCCCTCATGGCTTCCCTTGGCTAGGGGAAGGAGTTTCCCAACCCCTTGCACTTCCCAGGTGAGATGACATCCCATCCTCCTTTGGCTTGCCCTCCATGGGCTCATCCCACTGTGTACCCAGTCCTAATGAGATGAGCCAGATACTTCAGTTGGAAATACAGAAATCACCCTCCTTCTACACTGATCTTGCTGGGAGCTGCACACCAGAGCTGTTCTTATTTGGCCATCTTGCCAGTCACCTCCCATAGCCTTATTTAAATGGAGGTGCCAAGAGTAGCAATTTTAAAAGTATATGCAGCAATATATTTTTATAGTTGCTTCACTATTTGCTATCTAAATCCTCTGATAAATGACTGTACCTCTCATTAAATCCAAAGGAAGAAGTAAAGCACAATGGCATATGTGGTTTCATTTTTTTTAAAAGATATCTGAAAGTTATTACACCCTCTAACCTTTATGTAAAATATATTTATATTGAGTATGAGTCAAAGATTGAAGTGTTCTGGAATTCGTAGTAGCACAGTTGGTATACAATTGAGTTGGATGTCAAAATAGATCTCCAAACTAGACGAATATTATATATTATATTGAAACTATTGCAAGGAGAAAACCAGAAACACAAAAGACACTTCTTTGGCAGCCAATACTGATACTGATATAAGAAGGAATTTCACCAACACCGGGCTCTAGAATTGAATGAGATGTTAACGTTTGAATAATAATAAAGAAATCATGAGCAAGTTAAAAATGTTGGCGGCTTAAATATCTGGTAGAATAAATGCGGTCCTGTCTGACAGAAGGCTTGAGAGTTGAAAAAAAGGAGAAAGAAGATGTTTAATAGATATGCCATAGATTCTAAGTGAAATAAAATATTCTATTTAAGCAAAAGTTCTGGAATATTAGTAGTCGAAGCAAGAAGAAGAAAATGACTTAAGAGTAGATCTATGCCCTAGAAGAAAACCTAGGCAAAACCACTCAGAACATAGGCATAGGCAATGATTTCATGACTAAAACACCAAAAGAATTGGCAACAAAGGCCAAAATAGACAATTAATGAGATCTAATTAAACTCCAGAGTTTCTGCACAGCAAAAGAAACAATGATTAGAGTGAACTGGCAACCAACAGAATGAGAAAAAGGTTTTGCAATCTACCCATCTGATAAAGGGCTAATATCCAGAATCTACAAAGAACTAAAACAGATTTACAAGAAAAAAACAAACAAACCCATTCAAAAGTGGGCAAAGGATATGAACAGACATTTTTCAAAAAAAGACGTATACGAGGCCAAGAAACATACAAAAAAAATGCTCATCATCACTGGTCATTAGAGAAATGCAAATCAAAACCACATTGAGATACCACCTCACGCCAGTTAGAATGGCAATCATTAAAAAATCTGGAGACAACAGATACTGGAGAGGATGTGGAGAAATAGGAATGCTTTTATTACACTGTTGGTGGGAGTGTAAATTAATTCAACCATTGTAGAAAACAGTGTGGTGATTCCTCAAGGACCTAGAAATAGAAATTCCATTTTACCCATCAATCCCATTACTGGGTTCGCAAAGGATTATATATACCCAAAGGATTATAAATCATTATTATAAAGACACATGCACACGTATGTTTATTGAGGCACTGTTTACAATAGCAAAGACCTGGAACCAACCCAAATGCCCATTGATGATAGACTGGACAAGGAAAATGTGGTGCATATACACCATGGAATACTATGCAGCCATCAAAAACAATGAGTTCGTGTCCTTTGCAGGGACATGGATGAATCTGGAAACCATCATTCTCAGCAAACTGACACAAGCACAGAAAATCAAACACTGCATGTTCTCACTCATAGGCCAGTGTTGAACAATGAGAACACATGGACACAGGGAGGAGAGAATCACACACTGGGGTCTGGTGGGGAGGCTAGGGGAAGGACAGTGGTGGGAGGGGAGGTTGGGGAGGTTGGGGAGGGATAACATGGGGAGAAATGCCAAATATAGGTGACGGGGGGATGGAGGCAGCAAATCACATTGCCATGTATGTACCTATACAACAATCCTGCATGATCTGCACATGTACCCCAGAATCTAAAGTACCATTAAAAAAAAAGAGTAGATCTATAGTCTTCTGTTAGTCTACTCTGCCTTTTATTTTATTTATTTATTTACTGTTTTGAGACAGAATCTCATTCTGTCACCTAGACTATAGTCCAATGGTGCAATCAGAGTTTACTGCAGCTTCCAACTCCTGGGCTCAAGAGATCCTCCTGCCCTGTCTCAGCCTCCCCAGCAGCTGGGACTATAGGGGTATGCTGCCTCACCAGCCTAATTTCTAATCTTTTTGTGGAGATGAGGTTTCACTGTGTTGCCCAGGCTGGTCTTGAACCCTTGCCCTCAAGAGATCCTTCAGCCTCAGCCTCCTAAAGTTCTGGGATTACGGGAATGAGTCGCCACATCCAGCTCTGTTCTCTTTCTTCATCATCTCTCAGACCCACCCTTCTAGTTACATTCTTCTTACAGTCTTCAGTTTTATATTAGTGGCCTCAGGCACAGCCTTTTGGGATGCCAACAGTCTTTGAAGATTTCTCTCCATCTGTCTCACCTTGCAACATTTCAGCAAGTACACATTTTCCAACACATGAGTTTGAAATTTCTGTCAGGTGAGCAACATGAAAGCAAGAGTGATTTCTCTATATCAAGAATCCTGAATTAACAGAGGAGTACTTTACTCAGTTTCAGCAAGAATATTATAAAAACTATGAGTTATTTATTCTCAGCATATCATCTCAGGAGGCACGTAATAGGGCTTTTTCCTATATTGGTGATAGTAACATTGATGGAATCCTTGACTAAGATGGTGTAGGGGAGGCAAAATGTTACCTCTTCCCTCTTAGGGTTTTTCAGTGTACCTAATAAATAAACTGACATAAGACAGATTCACAGAGAAAAACGTACAGATTTATCTCATAAAAGTTTTACATAACAGGAGTCCTCATAAGAAAATGATGACCCAAAGAAGGGGCAAAACCTAAATGTTTTTATTAGGTTGAAAAAGAGACAATTGTGGAAAAGTAACTAGACTACATGGGGTAGGGGATGTTGCTAAAGAAAGATAAGAATTATTTTAACAAGGTCTGTTTGCACAGAATTCTCTCAGTCTCAACTTCATGTCCTTGATGATAAGAATGTTATTTTCCTTCTGGTATAGGCAAGACATCTTCCATATGGGGTTTTATCTCTGACTTTCAGAAGAATAAAAGGAGGATCAGAGTGTCCTTCCTGCACCTGCTATTTATTTTTAAAGTCTCTTTAACTCAAAGGAATCTTTACACTAAAGTGGCGTATTTGGGGTGACATATTCTGCCACCCTTCAATGGTATCTGTCAGGTTTCTCCACGGTAAAATTGTTATTTTTCTCTTAGTAATTAATAAGCAATTAGTGGGGACGTTCTCTTTGACACTCTGAAATGGCCTCTTCATCAAATTTTCACTCACTCATTTAAAATCCATTGATTGTTAATGCTAATTATTAACTCCATTATGATGTTACATGTATTAGTTGGCATTTTACTGTAAGAAAGAGCTTTCTTTCTCTTTTCTTTTTTTCTTTCTGTATGAACTCAGGGATTCTCATTTTACTCAATAAGTTATAAATGATTATCACTACATTTTTTTTTAGCTCAAATGTCCAGTTTGGTCAGTGGGATCCCCTTTACGTCTTTAAATCCTGGATTGTCCTGATATGTTCAGGTCATTTTGTAAGGATGTCCTTATTTTCTGGGGAAAAAGATGTCTTAGAAACCATTTTCTTTTACTGAGATGTCCTAGAATTCAGCCATCCTTGCCACTTCATGTTAAAGGGGACTAGGCTTTGGTGGATCTTCTCTGTCCCCTTCCTCCTTGATTTTATGCTGTGTCTCAGCCAGGAGAATCATAAATCTGTGCCCTCTCTGCCTCGATCAGTATGAAATATTTCCACTCAATCTAGCAGATTCCTTAAAAACTCTGCAAGACTTTTTAACAGCATTTTTTTGTTTGTTTGTTTGTTTTTGAGACAGAGGCTTGCTGTGTCATAGAGGCTGAAGTGCAGTGGTGTGATCTCAGCTCACTGCAACCTCTGCCTCCCGGGTTCAAGTGATTCTCCTGCCTCAGCCTCCCAAGTAACTGGGACTACAGGCATGTGCCACCATGCCCGGCTAATTTTTTGTATTTTTAGTAGAGATGGGGTTTCACTGTGTTAGCCAGGATGGTCTTGGTATCCTGACCTTGTGATCCGCCCGCCTTGGCCTCTCAAGTGCTGGTATTACAGGAGTGAGCCACCGTGCCCAGTCTAGGTTTCTTTAAGTGCTTAGAAGACACAGACTTTAGTTGCTTCATATTCTATCAGTCTCTGACACAGAGATTAAAGGTGAAGGCAGTTAGACAACTTTGCTCACAATGGCCTTTCTACCACTGAAAGCCAATTAGAACCCATCTGTGACTGTCTAGTAGATTATTTTGTTCAGGTAAGCATTTATTTTTTATTTAAAAAAAGTTACATTCTTTATTATTAAGGTCCCAGCAGGACACTGGATTCATCACAGGTGGTTCACATGAAAAGTTTTTAAAAGAGAAACAACAGATAAGAGTGTGAACAGGGATAAGAAACCAAACTAGAGTTGGTCAGACATCCAAGTACCAGCAAAATTAGGAAGATGTGGCCACTCCAAGGGCGAAAGGGACACAGGAATGACCCAGTGTCATGGTGGATCACCGGAATGAGGATCATGGAAAAGGACTCTCTGATAAAGGCATAAATGGAGCGGGACACAGTCACTGCAGTTGTGGCACCAAAGCAGTAAGGAAAAGGAGAGTAAGTGTTCCCACCCTCTTTTGTTGGTGAGCTTGTGGGCCAAACCCAACTGAAGTTCAGACTGCAGGAGAGCTGAGGACATGAATCCATAGCAATTACCTCTGGGAGCATAGAAAGGCAAGACAAGGGAGGAAAATGGGTTTGGTGGGTAATAAAAGAAAGAGTTGGCACAAATGCCCACTGTGGGGGCGACTAATCTCTCAGTGCAGTCTCTTCTTCAGAAAGATTGTAGATGTTGAGTTTTCTATGCTCAAGTTCTGTCTCAAAAACACAATTTTAATTTGGTTCAAAAGATTCTGCCACACATAAGTGGTATTATATTTATTTTATTAAAAAGAGCTTATACCTCTTTTCTGCTCTGGAAAAATCCAATTTTTTATTCCACTGAGAGGAAGGATGTCAGGTGCATAGTTGGGTAAGGCAGTCATAAACAAGTCTACATTCAGCTTATACATTCTAACCCTGTTAGAGGCTATCAGTTAGGAAATTTTCAAGGGGACTGAAGTTTATTATGAGAGAACAAAGAAGCAAAAGTCATACTACATAATAAAAATGGAAATTAGCTTAAATTCTCAATTCTGTTTCCTGAGCCAATGAACATAAAGCTCATGTTCTGCACATCTGTTTGCTGAGATGGATCTGTAGTTATGTTAGGGTAAACTAAAATAAACCCCAGATACATTTCTAAGGTCATCCTCAAAACTGAAAACACATATCTTGGTTTCTCTGAGGGCAGATTTAGGGGATGTACTGCTTGGGGTTTTTGTGCAGGTTGTGATTTTCTCATTTTTACAAGAACTATAAAATCACAGTGTTTTCCCATTATATTTTCCTTTTGAAGCTTGGCTAGCAAACTGTACTGATCTGGTGCCAATTTTACATCCACGAGATATCTAAGGCCAAATGTCTGCATTTTCAAAAATTTAATTACAAAGAAAAGAAGAACTTATAAAAAATCTGCTACCGATAGAAATGTTTTCATTACATAGATTTTCATCCAATTATGAGCCAAAGCAGCTTTCTCTTTTCTGATCCTTTTTCTTTTCCTGAATGATTTTGCTGCTGTGTTTACAGCCTGGTACTGCCGCACTGTGCTAGCACAGGGAGACAAGGAAGCAGACGTGACCAGACACAAAGGTGATAAAAGCTCGTCTCATTTCAATGTTCAACCAGAGTGGAATGCAAATAGCAAGCAGTGCATGACAAAAAGTAAATTAGATCTTTACAATCCTTTTGTAAAAAATAATCTTAGATAGTATTGACAGCTCAGGTAAGGCTTTTCTATGAATATAGGATTTTTAGCTCAGCAAAATCCCCTTAAAAGCCAGATAAGGGATAATATAACTTTGTCCGTTCACTATTAATGACATTTCTTCCTATCCACACTGCCTTTTAAACACACAAACACATATACACACCTATATTTCTCTGTTTGCTTCTCCTTTTTATATTGTTTAATTATACATTCTCATAGCAAGTAGTTTTGCATACCTACTATTCTAAGATACTACTGGAAGTTCAGAGGTCAAGAAGATACCAAATGTAGTCTCTGGGTGAACACAAGTTGTCTGGGGAAGCCATCCTAGAGATAAAACAATGATCCAGTACAATATAGCAAAATGCTTGAATACAGATACAAATAAAGTGCTTGGAGCACCAGGAAGAAAGTAACGAGCTCTGTCTTTTAAAATTGAAGAGTGTGTCCAGAAAACACACATCAGAACCAGATTATGCATGAAAAATCAAGTGGAAGGAATTGGAAAAATAAATACATTCCAGGCAGAAGAAACAGATTGTTTAAATACACCATGATAAAGTTTATTCAAATTTGCATCAATTTAGTTAATTTGCAGATGCTATCATAACTTAAAGAGTAGCTCTTTATACTCTCTTGAGTTGAGGTCAGTGGAATCTGGGGACTAACATTGAGATATACATTGGGGTAGACTCATGTTTGAGTTTTGTCCCAGCCTTAAATCAGCTGACAGCTAAGAATTTTAGTGTTCTAATATCTGAAATCGTGGAAAGACTATTTCATCAGAAGGCTCATTTCATGTTCACTAAATGGCACAGCCTGTAAAAGTGCAGGACACCTGAAAGACCCTTGAGAGCTGACTTATTTATAAATGAAGTCGTAGCTTGATGTGATGCGATTAGCATAGGCTTCAGAATCAGAACACCTTAGATTTAAATCTTTCTTGCACTTATTAGCAGAGTCACCTAGGCAAGTTAACTAACTCCTCCGAATGTCAGTATTTCCATCTGTAAGATGAACACAATGGAGCTCAGTAGCACTGTTGGGAAGATTGAAAATGCTGAATGAAATCAGGCTGCTAGCGAACTATCTAGCCCATATCAGCTACTCAGTTCATGAGTAATGAGAAAATAATGCAGAAAAACAAATGTATTTATATTAAATCTTGTGGCAGGGAATGGGGTCAATTTTATACTTATATGAGAAATGATATTCCACTTTTTAAGGAATCCACATCATCCTGATGCCTTTCCAAAACAATATTTTGCAGTGCCCAGCACCTGAGATGGCATTAACATCTGTCTTCTGAATTTCAGAGTTTGTTGGGAAGTCAGTGGTGAGCAGTGTGATAAGTACCAAGTGGAGCGCAGACATAAAACAAAAAGAGGTAGACAGGAAAGCGAGTTCTCATTTTTGCCATTCTAGAACCTTCTTCCTCTATTCTCAACTTCAGCAGAACAGGTTTCTGATATAAGAACACAATGGTTATGGTATGGCTGGTTCTTTGACATTCATCTGAGATAGATTAAAATCAGGGTGAGAATTTTCTGTTTTCTTCCTGGAGCAGGTCCCTTTGTCTCCAGCAACCACGCTCAAGCTGAGCATGTCAGCAGCCGCAGAGGGAGATTTGTGATCTGAAACTCAGGCTTAAAGTTGTTTACTGTTGAGTATATTCAAGCATCATTGCATTTTCTTCTCTCTTTAATATGTTACTGGCAGTCGGATGGCTTAAAGCATCTCTGTCCAAATGAAATCTTTTTTTTGCTTTGTTCTCCCTTCCCTCTGCCTCAGACACATGGCCACCTGGCATATGCTGTGTGTTCTCTGTGCAGAGACTGCCAGCAAGCAAACAAAGCCCTTGTGGACTCGCATGGGCAGAGCAGCCTTGGTGGCTGTGAATTCAGTCAAACCACTGGTCATTCGGTCACACATTCAGATCAAATGGTTTCTTTGACTGAATTAAATGTAGGAACAGTAGATCCTGTCATGTATAGACACAGAAAAGAAGGGTAGTAATTCACGAGTTTCCTTTCAATGTCCCACATCGCAGAAAGACAATTCCTTGACAACTTTGATATTTTAAAAATTCAAATTAGATAATTATTGGCCTAACACTATCCAATTACTTTAGAATTTGCAGAGAGAAGGGGGAGGGGACCAAAATAGTTGATAGTGCCTATGTCTCCTTAGAAATATCAAGGATTTTTTGAAAGCTTTGTAATAACCTATTCTGGACATAACAAGAAGTATTCAAAATTAGTATATTCCAGTAGGAAATTTCCCTATATATTTAAATTATAATGAAAACCATTAGGAAAGAAAAAGGAACAAATGTGCAAATAAAAGTAGCTAACAGGATTTTTAAAAAGTGGCAGCCAACATGTTTTTGCATTCCTTTTTCTCAAGGTGATACTTTATACAGCACAGTTTATTTTCTATGAAGAGAAAACATAGTAAAGAGGGCATAAAAGATTCATTGTCTTAATTCCCTTGGCTTTCTAAATTTACATTTCATCATTTGAACAACAGTATTTTGGGGGGAACTTTACACAGTTGTTGCTAATTTTGCTAAAAATAATTTGTTGGCAAACATGGTATGGCTCACTATGTTTAGCATAAAATGGTGTATTTACTATTAAAATAAGGCAGTACTTCCTCAAGCAGGCATTTTTTTTTTCCCATGGAAAGTAAGATTGAACAGCAAGGGCCACTGAACTATAAGAACCCAATGAGCTACATGCTATTGTCTCAGGTCTTCAAAAAGCATAGTGTCCAGATTTGAATTGTGACTAGCTTTCATAAGATAAACCATAAACTGGCAAATTTGACATACACCATCATCTTATTAACTAGTTACCTGTAGTTAGAGCCTTTCAAAATTTGTTGATTACCCAAAATGAACCACACCCTCAATTGAGTGGTAGAGTTTCAAAATAGATAATGAAGGGTCCCATTTTCAGTAAACTTATCTGGCTTATACAAGGGAAGCAAATTAATGGCACAAAGTAATAACAGGAGGTGCCCAATCAACGGGTTCTTTAACTCATGTCTCTCTCGGTTGTCTTTCCACTTTTCCTTACTTATTTCTTCTAACCAGGTACCTAATTATGTAGATTATGTCTCCTAAAATTTTACATACTGTGAATTTCAGTTATCCAAATTTAGATAGTCAAAATCATTCTTCTACACTGTCTGTATTCTATTTAATTTTTTGGCCTTAATTTGCCAGGATATTAATGTCAATGTCTATAACTATATTTATATAAAAACTATAGCAAAATCATCCATTTATCTTTTAATATATCCATATTTCCTAGAGAAAAATAATTGTATGTGAACTTCCTTGATATTTTCCCAAGCTAACTTTCCTACTTAATTTATTATGGTTCCCTTGCCTTGTCTGATATAATGTGTGTGTGTGTGTGTGTGTGTGTGAAGACAATCTTTCAATATATTCATACTTTATTTCTAAAAGATAAAATATGAATGTATACTTTTTTTTTTAAAAGACAGGGTTTTGCCATGTTGGCCAGGCTGGTATCGAACTCCTGACCTCGGGTGATCCACTCAGCTTGGCCTCCCAAAGTGTTGGTATTACAGGCGTGAGCCACCATGCCTGGCCTGCCATCATTTTTTTTCCTTTTTTTTTTTTTAAATATTTTATTGCACTTTAGGTTCTGGGGTACATGTGAAGACATGCAGGATTGTTGCATAGGTACATACATGGCAATGTGGTTTGCTGCCTCCATCCCCGTCACCTATATCTAGCATTTCTCCCTATGTTATCCCTCCCCAACTCCCTATCCTCTACTGTCCCTCCCCTAGTCCCACTCAACAGACCCCAGTGTGTGATGCTTCCCTCCCTGTGTCCATGTGTTCTCATTGTTCAACACCCACCTATCAGTGAGAACATGTGGTGTTTGATTTTCTGTTCTTGTGTCAGTTTGCTGAGAATGACAGTTTCCAGATTCATCCATGTCCCTGCAAAGGACATGAACTCATTGTTTTCGATGGCTGCATAGTATTCCATGGTGTATATGTGCCACATTTTCCCTGTCCAGTCTATCATAGATGGGCATTTGAGTTGGTTCCAGGTCCTTCCTATTGTAAACAGGAACATACATGTGCATGTATCTTTACAATAGAATGCTTTATAATCCTTTGGATATATAACCAGTAATGGGATTGCTGGGTCAAATGGAATTTCTATTTCTAGGTCCTTAAGGAATCCCCACACTGTCTTCCACAATGGTTGAACTAATTTACACTCCCACCAACAGTGTAAAAGTGTTCCTATTTCTCCACATCCTCTACAGCATCTGTTTTCTCCAGATTTTTTAATGATTGCCATTCTAACTAGCGTGAGATGGTATCTCAATGTGGTTTTGATTTGCATTTCTCTAATGACCAGTGATGATGAGCATTTTTTCAGATGTTTCTTGGCCTCATATACGTCTTTTTTTGAAAAATGTCTGTTCATATCCTTTGCCCAGTTTTGAATGGGTTTGTTTTTTTCTTGTAAATCTGTTTTAGTTCTTTGTAGATTCTGGATATTAGCCCTTTATCAGATGGGTAGATTGCAAAAACATTTTCCCATTCTGTTGGTTGCCAGTTCACTCTAATCATTGTTTCTTTTGCTGTGCAGAAACTATGCAGTTTAATCAGATCTCATTAATTGTCTATTTTGGCCTTTGTTGCCAATTCTTTTGGTGTTTTAGTCATGAATTCCTTGCCTATGCCTATGTCCTGAATACTTTTGCCTAGGTTTTCTTCTAGGGTTTTTATGGTGTTAGGTCTTAAGTTTAAGTCTTTAATCCATCTGGGGTTAATTTTAGTGTAAAGTGTCAGGAAAGGGTCTAGTTTCTGCTTTCTGCACATGGCTAGCCAGTTTTCCCAACACCATTTATTAAACAGGGAATCTTTTCCCCATTGCTTGTCTTTGTCAGGTTTGTCAAAGATCAGATGGTTGTAGATGTGTAGTGTTGGCTCTGAGGCCTCTGCTCTGTTCCATTTGTCTATATCTCTTTTAGTACCAGTAACATGCTGTTTTGATTACCATAGCCTTGTAGTATAGTTTGAAATCAGGTAGCGTGATGCCTCCAGCTTTGTTCTTTTTGCTTAGGATTGTCTTGGCTATGCGGGCTCTCTTTTGGCTCCAAATGAAGTTTAAGGTGTTTTTTTCCAGTTCTGTGAAGAGGATCATAGGTAGCTTGATGGGGATAGCATTGAATCTATAAATTACTTTGGGCACTATGGCCATTTTCACAATATTGATTCTTCCTAACCATGAGCATGGAATGTTTCTCCATCTGTTTGTGTCCTCTCTTATTTCATTGAGCAGTGGTTTGTAGTTCTCCTTGAAGAAGTCCTTTACATCCTTTTTCAGTTGTATTTCTGGGTATTTTATTCTTTTTGTAGTAATTGTGAATGGCAGTTCATTCTTAATTTGGCTCTCTTTAAGTTTGTTATCGGTATATGGGAATGCTTGTGATTTTTGCACATTGATTTTGTATCCTGAGACTTGTTGAAGTTGCTTATCAGTTTCAGGAGATTTGGGGCTAAGACGATGGAGTCTTCTAAATATACAATCATGTTGTCTGCAAATAGAGACAATTTGACTTCCTCCTTTCCTAATTGAATACCCTTTATTTCATTTTCTTGCCTGATTGCTCTGGCTAAAACTTCAAATACTGTATTAAATAGGAGTGACAGAGTGCCGGATTTCAAAAGGAATGCTTTCAGTTTTTGACCATTCAGTATGATATTGGCTGTGGGTTTGTTGTAAATAGCTTTTATTATTTTGAGATATGTTCCATCGATACCTAGTTTATTGAGAATTTTTAGCATAAAGGGCTGCTGAATTTTGTCGAAGGCCTTCTCTGCATCAGTTGAGATAATCATATGGTTTTTGTCTTTGGTTCTGTTTATGTGGTGGATTACATTTATAGACTTGCGTATGTTGAACCAGCCTTGCATCCCCGGGATGAAGCCTACTTGATCATGGTGGATAAGCTTTTTGATGTGCTGTTGCAATCGGTTTGCCAGTATTTTATTGAAGATTTTTACATCTATGTTCATCATGGATATTGGCCTGAAGTTTTCTTTTCTTCTTGAGTCTCTGCTGGGTTTTGGTATCAGGATGATGTTGGTCTGATAAAATGACTTGGGGAGGATTCCCTCTTTTTGGATTGTTTGGAATAGTTTCAGAAGGAGTGGTACCAGCTCCTCTTTGTATGTCTAGTAGAATTCAGCTCTGAACCCATCTGGACCTGGGCTTTTTTTGGTTGGTAGGCTATTAATTGCTGCCTCAACTTCAGCCCTTGTTTTTTGTCTATTCAGGGTTTCAACTTCTTCCTCATTTAGGCTTGGGAGGGTGCAAGTGTCCAGGAATTTATCCATTTCTTTCAGGTTTACTGGTTTATGTGCATAAATTGTTTGTAGTAATCTTTGATGATAGTTTGCATTTCTATGGAATTGGTGGTGATATTCCCTTTATCATTCTTTATTGCATCTATTTGATTATTCTCTCTTTTTTATTAATCTAGCTAGTGGTCTGTCTATTTTGTTGATCTTTTCAAAAAACTAGCTCCTGGATTTATTAATTTTTTGAAGGGTTTTTTGTTTCTCTATCTCCTTCAGTTCTGCTCTGATCTTAGTTATTTCTTGTCTTCTGCTAGGTTTTGAATTTTTTTTTGATCTTGCTCCTCTAGCTCTTTCAATTTTGATGATAGGTTGTCGATTTTAGATCTTTTTTTTCTTATCATGTGGGCATTTATTGCTATATATTTTCCTCTAGACACTGCTTTAAATGTGTCCCAGAGATTCCGGTATGTTGTCTTCATTATCACTGGTTTCGAAGAACATCTTCATTTCTGCCTACATTTCATTGTTTATCCAGTCAACTTTCAAGAGCCAGTTGTTCAGTTTCCATGAAGTTGTGTGGTCCTGAGTTAGTTTTTTAATCCTGAGTTCTAATTTGATTGCACTGTGGTCTGAGAGACTGTTTGTTATGATTTCCGTTCTTTTGCATTTGCTGAGAAGTGATTTACTTCCAATTATGTGGCCAATTTTAGAGTAGGTGTGATGTGGTGCTGAGAAGAATGTATATTCTGTGGATTTAGGGTGGAGAGTTCTGTATATGTCTATTAGGTTTGCTAGTTCCAGATCTGAGTTCAAGTCCTGGATATCCTTGTTAATTTTCTGTCTCGAAGATCTGTCTAATATTGACAGTGGAATGTTAAAGTCTCCCACTATTATTGTGTGGGAATCTAAGTCTCTTTGTAGGTCATTAAGAATTTGCTTTATGTATCTGGGTGCTCCTGTATTGGGTGCGTATATATTTAGGATCGTTAGCTCTTCTTGTTGCATTGATCCTTTTACCATTATGTAATGCCCTTCTTTGTCTCTTTTGATCTTTGTTGGTTGAAAGTCTATTTTATCAGAGACTAGAATTGCAACTCCTGCTTTTTTTTGCTCTCCATTTGCTTGGTAAATCTTCCTCCATCCCTTTATTTTGAGCCTGTGTGTATCCTTGCATGTGAGATGGGTTTCCTGGATACAGCACACTGATGGGTTTTGACTTTTTATCCAATTTGCCAGTCTGTGTCTTTTGATTGGGCATTTAACCCATTAACATTTAAGGTTAATATTGTTGTGTGTGAATTTGATCCTGCCATTTTGATGCTAGCTGGTTGTTTTGCCTGTTAGTTGATGCAATTTCTTCATTGTGTGGATGCTCTTTACCATTTGGTACATTTTTGGAGTGGCTGGTAGTGGTTGTTCCTTTCTATGTTTAGTGCTTCTTTCAGGAGCTCTTGTAAAGCAGGCCTGGTGGTGATGAAATCTCTGAGCAATTGCTTGTTTATAAAGGATTTTACTTCTCCTTTGCCTATGAACCTTAGTTTGGCTGGATATGAAATCCTATGTTGAAAGTTCTTTTCTTTAAGGATGCTGAATATTGGCCCTGACTCTATTCTGGCTTGTAGGGTTTCTGTCAAGAGATCTGATGTGAGTCTGATGGGCTTCCCTTTGTGGGTAACCCGACATTTCTCCCTGGTTGCCCTTAGCATTTTCTCCTTCATTTCCACCCTGGCAAATCTGACGATTATGTGCCTTGGGTTGCTCTTCTTGAGGAATACCTTTGTGGTCTCTGTATTTCGTGGATTTGAATATTGACCTGCCTTGATAGGTTGAGGAAGTTCTCCTGGATAATATCCTGAAGAGTGTTTTCTAGCTTCGATTCATTCTCTCCATCACATTCAGGTACACCTATCAAACATAGATTAGGTCTTTTCACATAATCCCATATTTCTTGGAGGCTTTGTTCATTTCTTTTTACTCTTGTTTCTCTAATCTTGCTTTCTCATTTGATTTCATTGAGTTGCTCTTCAATCTTTGATATCCTTTCTTCTGCTTGGTCGATTCAGCTATCGGAACTTATGTATGCTTCATGAAGTTCTTGTGTTTTTCAGCTCCATCAATTCACTTATATTTTTCTCTAAGCTGTTTATTCTCGTTAGCATTTCATCAAACCTTTTTTCAAGGTTCTTAGTTTCTTTGCATTGGGTTAGAACATGTTCTTTTAGTTCAGAGAAGTTTGTTATTACCCACTTTCTGAAGCCTGTTTCTGTCAATTCATCAGACTCATTCTCCATCCAGCCTTGTTCCCTTGCTGGTGAGGAGTTGTGATCCCTTGAGAAAGAGAGGCGTTCTGGTTTGTTTTCATCCTTTTTG
>CAUYLG010032888.1:0-87298 GCA_963573385.1 Cacajao melanocephalus
AAATTTAAATGGACTAATGCCCCAATCAAAAGACACAGACAGGCAAATTGGTTAAAAAGCTAAAATCCATCAGTATGCTGTATCTAGAACCATCTCACATGCAAGGATACACAAAGACTCAAAACAGAGGGATGGAGGAAGACATACCAACCAAAAGGAGAGAAAAAACAAAAAAAACACAAGCTGCAATTTTTGTCTCTGATAAAACAGACTTTAAAGCAACAAAGACCATAAGAAACAAAGAGAGACATTACATGGTGGTGAAAGGATCAATGCAACAAGAAGAGCTTAAAGATCCTAAATATATACGCACCCAATACAGGAACACCCAGATACCTAAGGCAGGTTCTTAATGACTTACGAAGAGACTTAGACTCGCACACAATAATAGTGGGAGACTTTAACATTATACTGTCAATATTAGACAGATCAACGAGATAGAAAATTAACAAGGATATCCAGGGCTTGAACTCAGACCTGGAACGAGTAAACTTAACAATCAGACCTGGAACGAGTAAACTTAACAATTGTTTACAGAACTCTCCACCCCAAATCCACAAAACATACATTTTTCTCAATATCACATTACACCTATTTTAAAAGTGACCACATTATTGGAAGTAAATCACTCCTCAGCAATTGCATAGCATTTCACAGCTTTAAATAAAATATTGGTTGGCTGCTTGTTTGTTATTTTCATCTCTTATTCCTTCTTGTCTCCATTGCTAAGTACAATTATTGGCATAAAAGAGGTTTTTAATACCCATTTTTAGACTGCATTCTAGCCTGGGCAATAGAACAAGAATCTCGTTCTCTCTCCCTCTTTCTCTTCCTCTTTCTTTCTCCCTTACATTCTTTTTTTTTCTTTCTTTCACTCTCCCTTTCTTTCCTCTCTTTCAAAAATAAAAATAAATAAATAAATAAAAATAAAAAAAAGAATGCCTAGAGAGAAAATCAATAAGGAATCATTGGACTTAAACTACACTTTAGGCCAAACAAACCAAACAGACATACACAACATTCTATCCATAAGAAGCAGAATACACATCCTTCTTAAGCAAACATGGAAATTTTCCAGGATCGATCATATGTTAGGTCAGAAGACAAGTCTTAACAAACTTAAGATGACTGAAATTATATCAAGTATTTTTTCTGACTACAATAGTATTAAACTAGAAACCAATACGAGGAAGAAAACAGTAAAATTGACAAATATGTGGAAATTAAACAGCACACTCCTGAGCAACGAATAAGTCAAAGAAGATATCAAAAGAGAAATTAAAAAGTTCTTGAAAGAAATAAAAATGGAAACACAACGGACCAAAACATAAGGATGCAGCAAAAGCAGTGAAAGGGAAGTTTATGAAGATAAATACCAACATTAAGAACAAAGAAAACTCTCAAATAAACAATCTAACAATAAACCACAAGATACTAAAAAGAATAATGAACAAAGCTCAAAGTCAGGAGAAGGAAAAAATAATACATATCCAAGAAGAAATCATTAAAATAGAGACTCAAAAACAATAAAGAGATCAATGAAAAGAAAAGTTGTGTTTTTTTTTGAATAAACAAAATTGACAAGTCTTTAGCTAGACTAAAGGAAGAGAAGAATGAAGTAAAATCAGGAATGAAAAAAAGAGACATGACATCTGATATCACAGAAAATCAAAAGATTTTAACAGACTACTATGAACAGCTAGATGCCAGCAAATTGGATGATGTAGGAGAAATGGATACATTCCTAGAAACTTACAAACTTCCAAGAGTAAGTCATGTAGAAATTGAAATATGAACAGACCAATAACAAGTAAGGACACTCAATTAGTAATCAATAATCTCTCAACAAAGTCCAGGACCAGATGGGCTGGTGAATTCTACCAACTATTTAAAGAAGAAATAACACCAATTTATTTCAAACTCTTCCAAAAAATTGAAGAGGAGAAATACTTCCAAACTGTTTTTATGAGGCCAGCATTACCCTGAGAAGAAAAATTACAGACCAATTTCCCTAATGAAGATAGATGCAAAATCCTCAACAAGATATAAGCAAACCAAATTTAGCAGCACATTAAAAGAATCAAACACTATGATCAAGTGGGTGCAGGATGATTCAACTTATGTAAATGTGGCACAACACATTCACAGAATGAAGGACAAAACCACGAAGTCTTATCAATAGATGCAGAAAAAGCATTACACAAAATTCATTTTTTGCTCATTTTCATTATTTAAAAAAAAAACTCTCAGCAAATTAGATATAGAAAATCCACAGCTAAAATCATACTTCATACTAAAAAGTTGAAAGGTTTTCTTCCATATAAGAAACAGGACAAAGATGCCGACACTTGCAACTTCTAAAAAACGTAGCACTGGAAGTCCTAATTAGGAAAGAAAAAGAAGTAAAAGTCATAAAAAATAGAAAGAAAGAAGTTAAATTGTTCGTTTGCAGATGACATAATCTATATATTGAAAACTCAAAAGACTATACCAAAAAACAGTTAAGTGAATAAATAAATTTAGTAAAGTTGTAGGATACAAAATCAACATACAAAAATCAGTCATGTTTCTACACAATAATAATGAACTATTTGGATAAAATAATTAAGAACATATTTACAATAGCATCAAAAAATAAAATACTTAGGAGGTGAAAGATCTGTCCACTAAAAACTGTAAGACATTGGTGAAAGAAATTGAAGACATAAACAAACAGAAAGATACTCCCATTGTCATGGTTAATATTATGTGACAACTTGAGAGGGATAAGAGATACCCAGATAGCTACAAAACATTTTGGAGTGTGTCTGTGAGCATGTTTTCACTGAGAGCCCAAACAAAACAAA
Organism: Cacajao melanocephalus; assembly: GCA_963573385.1. Taxonomy (NCBI): domain Eukaryota; kingdom Metazoa; phylum Chordata; class Mammalia; order Primates; family Pitheciidae; genus Cacajao; species Cacajao melanocephalus. The sequence goes on from CAUYLG010032888.1 coordinate 2,847, forward strand.
AAAAAGTAGCAGAAAGAGTTAAATTGTTTTTTATTTGTCACTCTGTTTTCTCCCCTTCATCTCCCCTTCTTTAGTATTAACCGAATAGTTGTATTCCTTTTGACTATTTGGCCATAATGCTTTTTTTTTAATTGCTGCCTTAGGGATTATACCATGCACCTGTAACTTGTCATAATATTGAACTAATTAGCATTAATATTGCACCGCATTTTGTAAAATGTAAAAATGTTACAATACTATTATTCAATTCACTCCCTTGTGCTATAGTTTTTATATTTTGTAGATCTTCATACATTATAAACTTTGTTTCATTTGATTTTATGTATTTTATGCAAATTAAAAGAAAAATAAGTTTCTAAATTTCCAGTGCTCTTCATTCCCAACTTTAGGTGTGATTTTCTGTTTTTCTGCTTAAGAAATCCCTACAGTATTTCTTACAGTGGAGACCTGCTTGTGAAGAATTTTCTCAGTTTTTACTTATCTGAAAATTGTTTATTTTACCTTTATTTTTGCTTTGAAGTATATTTTCATGGGATATAGAACTCTTAGTTGATCTTTTTTTCTTTTCTTTCAGTGAAGATGCTATTTCCGATATTCTGGTTCTCCGTTAGTTCTGAAAAGTCAGCACTAATATTACTGTTACCCTCTATACAACAAATCATTTTTGTCTGCTTTCAAGATTTTCTATCATTCAATTTCATAGTTTAACTATGATGTACCTAAGAATGACATTTTCTTTTTTTTCTGAGACAGAGTCTTGCTCTTTCGCTCAAGCCGAAGTGCAGTGGCGTGATCTCGGCTCACCGCAACCTCTGCCTCCCGGGTTCAAGTAATTCTCCTTCCTCAGTCTCCCAAGTAGCTGAGATTACAGTTAAATTTTCTTTTTCTTTCTCCTTTCTCTGTGAGACTACAATTACATGTATGTTATATTTTTGTCACAGTCTTCCACAGGTCCCTAAAGCCCTGTTAATTTATTTTTTTCATTTTCTATTCTTTCCTTTCTTCTGAGATACACAGAGATATTAACCAACCTTCACGTTCATACTTGTTCTTTTGTCATGTTCAATCTGCTGTTAAGTAAGTTCATGCCATGTACTTTTATTTTTGATATTTTATATATTATTTTTATTATGTGTATTTCATATTTTAGTCCATTTATTTTTAGCTTCAGCATCTCTACTGAGATTTCCCATGAAAATTTTTATTTTAAAAATTTATTTTTATTGGTACATAGTATATGTATGTATTTATATGGTACACGAAAGATTTTGATACAGGTATGCAATGTGAAATAAGCACATAGAACATGAGGCATCTATCCTCTCAAGTGTTTGTCCTTTGTGTTATAAACAGTTATACTCTTTTAGCTATTTTAAAATACACAATTAAATTATTTCGACTATAGTCACCCTGCTGTGCTGTCAAATATTGAATATTATTCATTCTTTCTATTTTTTGTACCCATTAACCATCCCATCTCCTCTCCACTGCCTACTGCCCTTCCCAGCCTCTGGTAACCGCCATTCTACTCTCCATCTCCATGAATTCAGTTGTCTTGATCTTTACATCCACAAATAAGTGACAACATGAGATGTTTGTCTTTCTGTGCCTGGTTTATTTCACTTAACAGTTCCATCCATGTTATTTCAAATGACATGATCTCATTCTTTCTTATAGCCAAATAGTAGTCCATTGTGTATGTTTACCACACTTTCTTTATCTGTTCATTTGTTGATGGACACTTAGGTGGCTTCCAAACCTTGGCTATTGTTAACAGTGCTGCAACAAACAAGGGACTGCAGTTACCTCTTCAATAAACTCGTTTCCCTTCTTTTGAGTGTATACTCAATAACGGGATTGATAGAACATACGGTAGCTCCATTTTTAGTTTTTTGAGGAACCTCCAAACTGTTCTTCATAACGGTAGTAATAATTTTAATTGTCACCAAAAGTGTACAAGGGTTCTCTTTTCTCCACATTCTTGTCAGCATTTGTTATTGCCTGTCTTTGGATATAAGCCATTTTAACTGGCAGAGACGTATTTCACTGGTTTTGATTTGCTTTTCTCTGATGATAAATGTTGAGTACTTTTTCACATACCTATTTGCCATTTGTATGTCTTCTTTTAAGAAATGTCTATGCAAATCTTCTGCCCATTTATTGTTGGATTAGATTTTTTTTCCTATAGAGTTGTTTGAATTCCTTGTATAGTCTCCTTATATAATCCCTTCTCAGATGGATAGTTTGGAAATATTTTCTCCCGTTCTATGACTTATTGACTGCATCCTTTGTTGTGCAGAAGCTTTTTCACTTGTTGTGATCCCCTTTGTTTATTTTGGCTTTGGTTGCCTGTGCTTGTAGGGTATTACTCAAGAAAATTTTGCCTAGACCAGTGTTCTGATGAGTTTCCCCAATGTTTTCCTATAGTCGTTTCATAGTTTGAAGTCTTAGATTTAAGCCTTTAATCCACTTTGATTTTTGTATATGGCAAGAGATGGGGATCTAGTTTTATTCTTTTGCATATGGATATCCAGTTTTCCCAGACCGTTTATTGAAGAGACTGTTTTTTCCCCAGTATATATTCTTGGCTCCTTTGGAAAAAAAAAAGAGTTCACTGTATGTGTATGGATTTGTTTCCGGGTTTTCTATTCTGTTCCGTTCATGTATGTGTATTTTTATGCCAATACCATGCTGTTTTGGTTACTATAGCTCTATAGTATATCTTGAAGTCAGGTATCTCTGGTTTGGTTCTTTTCACTTAGGATAGCTCTGGCTATGCTGTATGTTTTCTGGTTTCGTATAAATTCTAGGATTGTTTTTTCTATTTCTGTGAAGAATGTCATTGGTATTCTGAAAGCAATTGCATTGAATCCATAAATTGCTTTGAGTTACATGAATATTTTAACAATATTGAGTCTTCTAATTCATAAACATGAAATATCTTTTCATTTTTTGTGTTCATTTCCATTTCAATTGTCTTCAATTAATTTTGTCAATATTTTATAGTTTTATTATAGAGATCTTTCACTTCTTCAGTTAATCCTTAGGTATTTAATTTTATATGTGGCTATTGTAAATGTGAACACATTTTTATTTCTTTTTCAGATTGTTCACTTTTGGCATATAGAAATGCTACTGATTCTTGTATGTTGATTTTGTATCCTGCAACTTTACTGAATTTGTTTATTAGTTCTAATAGTTTTCCTGTGGACTCCTTGGGCTTTTCCAAATATAAGATTATATCATCTGCAAACAAGGATAATTTGACTTCTTCCTTTCGAATTTAGGCACCCTTTATTTCTCATCTAATTGCTCTACTAGGACTTCCATTACTATGTTGAATAACAGAGGTGAAAGTGGGCATCCTTGTCACGTTCCGCATCTTAGATGAAAGGCTTTCAGTCTTTCTCCCTTCTGTACGACACTGGCTATGGGTCTGTCATATATGGCTTTCATTGTGTTGAGGTACATTCCTTCTATATTCAGTTTTTTAAGGGATTTTTATCGTGACAGAATTGAAGGGTTTTTATCATGACAAAAAGAATGATTTTCATCCTTCATTCTGTTAATATGATGTATCTCATTTACTGATTTGCATATGTTAAAGCAACCTTGCATTTCTGGGATAATTCCCATTAGGTCATGATGAATGCTTTGGTTTGAATTCAGTTTGCTAGTATTTTGTTGAGGATTTCCACATCAATATTCGTCAAAGACATTGGCCTATAGTTTTCCTTTTTGCTTTTGATGTGCCTTCATCTGGTTGTTATACTGGGGTAATACTGGCCTTCTAGAATGAGTTTGGAAGTATTCCCTCCTTCTCTATTTTTTGGAATAGTTTGAGCAGGATTGATGTTAGTTCTTCAAATCTTTGGTAAAATTCAGCAGTGAAGCCATCGGTCCTGGGCTTTCCTGTACTGAGAGACTTTTTATTATGGCTTTAATCTCATTACTTGTTATTACTCTGTTCAGGTTTTTGGATTTCTTCATGGTTCAATCTTGGTAGGTAGGAATTTACCCATTTTCTCTAGATTTTTCAATTTACTTAAAAAAATAGCCTGGCATGGTGGTACACATCTGTAATCCCAGCTACTCAGGAGGCTGAGGTAGGAGAAGTACTTGAGCCTGGGAGGTTGAGACTGAAGTGAGCCATGATTGTTGCACCACTGCACTCCAGCCTGGTTGACAGAACGGGACCCTGCTTAAAAAAAATTCAGAGGAGTGCGTGCCATGACTGGCATGGCAGTTTCATTTGTTTGTGTGGGACCTACACTCCTATCTTTGCGATATGCAATTTTTAGTTCATGGCTTCTGTCATGGGATCTGGTGTCACTCAAGTTTCCCTCATAGTCTAATATGACTGTTAGCACTTACAGTAATCACCGAAAGAAAGGAGGAATAGTAGACATAAAAAAATTCACTCCGGCTGGAGCAGTTCCCTTAATCTTCCTGGATACCCCACAGAACACTCCGTCACTTTTGCCAATTCTTAGTTACATATAGCTGAAGGTTACATACAACTTAGTTACATGTAGCTGAGAGGGAAGCAGAGAAACATGATTTTTAACTAGAGTTATTTTTGCCCAAAATAAAACCTTGGTTCTTTTACTAAGAAAGTAAAGAAGAACTGTTCGATGATACCTTGCTGTTTCTGCCATGCTGGCATTCAGAGCCCCTTACAGTCTTGCCCTGACTAAATGCTGACCTTGTTATCCAATATTGACCTCTTCATGGAAGCCATTCACCTGGACCCACCTCTACCCTAAACAATATTCTAGGGTAAAAGTTTTATTTTTTCACCTTTGGCGCTTTAAATATGTCATGTCACTCTCTCCCAGCCTGTAAAGTTTTCACTGAAAAGTCTGCTGCCGGATGTGCTGGAGCTCCATTGTACGTTATTTGGTTCTTTTCCCTTGCTGCTTTTGGGATCCTTTCTTTATCCCTGAACCTTTGGGAGTTTGACTATTAGATGCTTTGAGGTAGTCTTTTTTGGGTTAAATCTTCATAGTGTTCTATAATATTCCAGTGCTAAAATGTTGATATCTGCCTCTAGGTTAGCGAAGTTATCTGTTATTATCCCTTTGAATAAACTTTCTACCTTTTATCTCTTTATCTTCTTTTTAAGGCAAATAACTCTCAGATCAGTCCTTTTTAGGCTATTTTCTATATCTTACAGGCATGCTTCATTATTTTTCTTTTCTCTCCTTTAATGGTATATTTTCAGTAGGCTGACTTCATCTCACTAATTCTTTCTTATGCTTGATCAATTCTGCTATTAAGAGATTCTGATATATTCTTGACTATGTCAGTTACATTTTTCTACTCTAGAATTTCAGCTTCTTTCTAATTATTTCAATCTTTTTGTTAAATTTATATGATAGAATTCTGAATTCTTTCTCAGTGTTTTCTTAAATTTTTTTAAGTTTCCTCAAAACAGCTATTTTGACTTTTCTGTCTAAAAGGTCACATGACTGTTTCTCCAGGATTGGTTCCCGGTTCCTTATTTAGTTTGGTGAGGTCTTGTTTTTCGGGATGATATTAATGCTTGTAGATGTTCATTCAGTATCCGGGCACTGAAAAGTTGGGCATTTACTGTAGTCTTCAGTCTGGGGTTGTTTGTGCCCATCCTTCTTGGGAAGACTTTCCAGGTATTTGAAAGAACTTAGGACCCACACCCAATATCACTGTGGTTTTTGCAGACTCATAGAAGTACCTTCTTAGTAGTTTTGGATAAGACAGGCAATCATTCTCTGGATTACCATACAGAAACTCTTGTTCTTTTCCCTTTCTTTCTCCCAAGCAACAGAGTCTTCTCTCTATGCTGAGCTACCTGGAACTGGAGGCGTTGTGATATAAGTAACCCTGTGGCTACCAGCACTGGGACTGTGCTGGGTCAGACCTAAAGCCAGCACAGCACTGGGTCTTGCCCAAAGCCTGCTTTAACCACTGTCTATCTACCTCCTATGCTCACTCAAGGCCCAAGTACTCTATGATCAGCAGGTGGCAAAGCCAGCCAGGTTTGTGTCCTTCCCTTTAGGGTGGTGAGTTCCTCCAGCCCTGGGCAGTTCCACAGATGCTATCCGGGATCCAGAATTTGAGTCACAACCCTTAGAAATTTGCCTGATGTTTTATTCTACTGTGGCTAAGCTGGCACTCAAACTACAATACTAAGTTTTCCCTCCTCTTTTCTTCCTTTTCCACAGGCAGAGGAGCCTCTTTCTGTGGCCACTACCACCATCAGCCCATGGGAGAATTCTGCCAGTCCACCAGTGATGTTCACTTAAAGCCCAAGGGCTCTTCTATCAGCTTGTAGTGAATGCGGCCAGGCCCGGGACACACCATTCAGGGACGTGCAGTCCCCTCTCACCCAGGGTACGTCCAGAAACGCTGTCCAAGAGCCTAGGCCTGGACTCAGGACCCCAAATCCCTGCTTTTTGCTCTGCCCTACTGTGGACAAGCTGGTACCTAAGATGCAAAACAAAATCCCTTTTACTTTTCCCTCTGCTTTTCTCAAACAGAAGTATTCTTTCACCACAGCCACCATAGCTGGGAATGTGCTAAGTCATACCTGTAGCCAGCATGTCTCAGAGCCCAGAACCCATGGGGTACTCCCTGTATGTCACTGCTGGTTATTTAAGGCCCAAGTGCTCTTTAATAAGAAAGTGATGAGTCTTTCTGCCAGGTCTGGGTCATTCCCTTCAAGGCAGTGTGTTCTCTTTAGGCCCAGGATGTTTCTAGAAATGTCATCCAGCAGCGAGGGCTTGAAACAGGGGCCTCACAACTGTGCCCAGTGCTCTATCCTATCCTGGAATCCAAGATGCAAGACAAAGTCCTCTTTACCCTGCTCTCCTCTCCTTAGGCAGAAGGAAGGAAGGAGTTACTTTTGCTGCCGTGAGCTGTATAGCCTTGGTTGCAGGAGGCGTAGCACAGCCACTCCCATAGTGATCCTGCCTAATGTCTCCCTAAGTAAAATGCCACCCTCTGAGCCCATCCTACCACTAGGAGTTGCCTAGGAATTGCAATCTTTGCGTCCTAAACTGCCTTTCAAGTTTACTAGGACCAGACAGCACTTCGGCCTGCAGCGGAGAAGCTTGCCAAGAAACTCAAGTTCCAACCACTGGGATGGGTGATTCCCTTCTGACTAGGTCTGATTCAAGGGCTCCCCTGTGCATGAGTGCTGGCTGAGCCCAGCATGGCTTTGCTCTCCACTATGACAGGGCAGAACTGAGTTCAACGGAAATCCTTCAATCCCCGTACTCTCCCTCTCCCAAGTTCACAGACTCTGTATGCCACATGGTCACTGCTTAGGGGCTTGGGGGGGGGCGGGGGGTGGGTGTTAGAAATGCAAGACTAAAACTGGGAACTCTAATTGTTCACTTGGTTTATGGTTCTAATAGTGGTGCTTTTCTGTGTACAGAGAGTTGTTAAAACAGCGTTCTAGTGGTGGGGAAGTAGGGGATGGGACAAATGGTGTAGGCTTTTATTCTGCCATCTTGCTCTGCCCCAGATTTTTCTATTCATTTGGAACATTATTGCTGTAGTCTAGCGTCCAGTCAGGAAGTAGAAAATTCACCAAAAATTTGAATAGGAAAATGTAATTAAAATAATCATTGACTACTAAGAAATAAAGACAATTCGAAGGCATATTTAAATTGCAGATACAGAGAACAGCCACTGTTTCTAGGACTGAAGCAGAGTAACTAAGGAATAAACATAGAATAAGTTACCTCTATTCCCAGGGCTGAGATTGAGACGTGACTGGAGCAGGTGTGGCTATGGCTCCCTGGATGGCAGGAAAGTTAGTGATGTGCTTTATATAGAGATGGCAAACAAAATCACCTGCTAAAGTGCCCAGCCCAGTGATATAGTACTGAGAAGCTGCCTGATGAGGTGTTGCTGAAATTCACTGGAAAGCCACCGCCTGGGTATCACATTCTACAGTCTACCTCACACTCAGAAACCAGAATTTTCAAAAAATTAAAAATAAAAAGCATATCCAAATAAGGAAGAGAAAAAAGCCTCTTCCTCCTACAGTGTTCCTTCAGCACCTTCTATTACCAAGTCGTAAGGGTTCACACCAAGCATGGACAACATAGTGAGACCCCATCCCTCCAAAAAAAAAAAATTTAATTAGCCAGGCATAGTGGCACATGCCTGTAGTCCCGACCACTTGAGAGGCTGAGGCAGGAGGATTGCTTGAGCCCAGGAGTTTGAGTTTCCAACAGGCTAGGATCATCCCATTGCATTTCAGCATGGGTGACAGAGCAAGACCTTGTATCCAAATAAAAATTTTAAAATCTTAATATTTCCCTAACTGACAAAAGGGAAAAGTTGATTCACACTAGCTATAGATCATAAAGCACTGACAATAAAGGTAGACTTGGAGCTGAGAGACAATAAACTGATAACTGCCAGTTTGAACACAGTTATAACCATTATAAAATTTTTGTCTGCTAGATTCAACATGTATGTTATCTTAGGGTTGATTTATTTTGACTTATTTTTCTCTTGACGATGAGACACAATTTTCTGTTTCTTTGCATGCCTGCTAATTTTTAATCTGTACTGGACATTGTGGATAGTATTTTGCAGAGACTCTGAATTCTGTTATCATCTTCTGGATAATATTGATTTTTATTCTAACAGGCAGTTAAATTATTGGATAATCACATCAGACTTTTAGAGGTTTCACCCATTTTTTAGTGTGTCTCATGGTTTATGCATAGATCTAGTGTGAATCCTTTAGGTTTAAATTTTGGGATAGACTACTCCTGCAACATGAAATTAATGGGGTTTCCACGAAGAGCCTGAGTTTACCAAACTGTTTCAATATGACCAGACTCAAATTTCAAATTCTGTCTCCCTTATGAAGGGCAGCAATTGAAATCGCTTTCAGGATTTCAGCTGGGTTCCTTAGAATCTTCCCCTTATATGCATATGAGAGGGTAGCCAAGATTTGAGGACTGTCTATATAAAGATCTGGGGGCTCTTTCTCCTGTCTTCCTCCTTGCCAGGATTTCCCACTCAATTTCCAACTCCTCAGGCAGCCCTCAGTTCTGTTCTCCAGCACCTTAAGTCAATAACACAACAGATTTCAGCTTATTTCTAGCTGTTCTTTGCCTTTCAGGCTAGACAGTTACCACAGAGAAAAAGCCAAGTTAAAGTGTACCTTTTCCAGTGAGGTTTTTCTTCTTTAAGGGCCATATCCTTTACATTTTCTGCCCCACTTTTTGGTACTCATAAGTTTCTGAAAAAAACTACTCCTCCTCTACAGTATCAAAACTAGACAAGACGATTTCTCCGCGACATTCTTATTCTGAGAGCTTTGGATACGACTTTGAGCAGTAGGTAGATCATAACACATGTAGAAATGAATGTGTTTATTTCAATTGAAAGAGTTATAAGTTGTCATGTTAGGACAATTTGCACTGTATTCAATACATACTATTAGACAGCATATTAATTATACTGGGGTATAATAAAATGGAAAAATAGGATAAACGTAGCTGTATAATAATTTCTCTGATTTCGTCTCTCAAAATCAGCAGTATGTCTTCATAATAAATAACTTTATTTACTAGAACATGCTTATAAAATATGTTTGTACATGAAAAAGAGATCAGCACAGTATAGAATTCTTATTGTTCCTGAAATTTCACTTTGCTTCTCTTTGGAAACATATTCATGTTTCTGGATGGGTGAATTATTGCTCTAACACAATCTGTTGAACATAGATGGTCTCCTGGGCAAAGCATCAGGTCACATAGCACAGCTGGCTGAAGAGAAGTAATTGGAGAAAGAATTTATAGCTCAGTAACAAGCAGACATCTTCAACGGCCTGTTTCTTTCTTTTCTCATTAACTTGTCTGAAGTTTCATTTCTTTGGAACTACCAGCTGCACATGGCTTCATCCTCCTTCAGCTGGGTCTCAAATAAATCTAGTCTTGGGTAGTACTTCATCTTGTGTAAAAAAAAAATGTGAGGAACAATAAGAAAAGTAGCTCCTTGGTGTCATGATGAAGAGTCACTAACCTCTGACTGCAGAGGGAGATGCTTAGGCTTAGAGGCAGCCTGTCTGTACCCCTTTCTATTTTATTAAGTGCTTCAGTTGCTTTTCTTTTCTTAATGTAAGAGAAAATCTTATACACTGAAAAAAAAAATCCACATAACCCATGAAAGTAAAAAGGGAAAAACTTTTTAGTTCACCATTAACCTCACTATGTACTATAAATAAAAAGTTTATAATTGTTAACAAATATTTTGCTATATAAACTTGCACAAAGTAGCAACATTTTTAGGTAAAGCAAACTTCTTTACCTAAATGTACATCTATGGTGTTCATTTTAGTTGCAGCATATTGTATGAATGTACATGCTTTTAAATTGAAACTTTATCAATTTTCTAATGGGGCTCAGTTTATTAGTTTATTTTGTTTTTGAATGATATCATGATGAGTATCCTTACACATGTATTGTTTTGCACTATTTCTGTAAGTTCCCAGAATTGGATTGTTGTATCAAGGACATAGACATTTTTTAAGCTTTTCATGGACATTAGCATGCATTCTTTCAGACAGAACATACCAATATCTTCTCCCACTATGAAGTGAGAATTTTCTTCACCCTGAGACACATACTATTTGTACTGAAACTTTGAGTCCAAGTAATAGCAAAATCTAACTTTTTGAAACATTTGCTACATGACAGCATCTGTTCACAAGCATTTGAGAGTCATGGCTCCACTTACATTTAAACCAATTCTATAACATAGGAGCTGTGATTAGTATTCTCATTTTACAGATGAAAAATGGAAACACAAGGAAACAACTAGTCAGGTCAACATTCAGTAGAGGTAATGCCAAGATTTAATCTCAAAGCAGTCTGATTTCACAGACTGAACTTTTAATGGAGTCTCAGGAAAAACAGTTTAGCATAACTAAAAAAGTGGCATAAAGCCCTTGGTGTGCAAACCAGCCCTTCTTGCCTCTGGAACACCACACTTTCTTGGCATCCATTCTATTTCATGGGCAATTCCTTCCTAACTCCTTTGCTGGCTTCTCTTCCATCTAATTCCTAAATGGCACAATACTCAAAGCTCAGTCCTGGGCTTTGAGCTCTTCTCTTTTTACACACTGTCTTAGGTGACTTCCCACAGTCTTGTCACTTTAAAGATCAATGCAAAAACAAGGATTCCCATACTGTATTTACAGTGCTGACCTTTCCTTGGGCTTAGATATCTAATTGCCTTCCCAGCACTGCTGCAGGGTCTAATCGGTATCTCAAATTTAAGATGACCGGAACAGAATTCATCAGGTTTCCTGAACTTGTTCCTCCTTTGCCTCCCACATCTCAGTAAATAATATCACTAGTACCAAGTTGCTCAGATCAAAAATCTGAGTTAACATTTCTTATTTTTACTTTTATCTCTACGTCCATTTTATGAGTAACTTCTGTCTACTGTCATCTGTGAGATAAATCTCAAATCTATCCTTTTTTCCCTGTCTTCACTATTACTCCCTCAGCTCAAGCCACCATCACTTCTATCAGCTCCTCCAACGCTCTCTATAACCAATTCTCCGTATAACATTAAGAATAACCTTTGAAAATACAAGTCTGATTATCTCTCACCATAATTTGAAATTTTCAATAATTTCCCAGTAGGTTAAGGATAAAATTCAAATGCTTACTCTAGTTTACAATCCCCTCGTTACATGGATCTTACCTATGTTTCTTTTGCATTGGGTACCACTCTCCCCTGACTGCCATGCTATAGATACACTACTTTCCTTTCTGCTACTTGAAAATATCAAACTTATTTCCAATGATATACTTTGGCATTAGCTGTTCCCTTTGCTAGGAATGCTCTTCTCTGAATCCAGTGGTTCTCAAATCAGAGACAATTTTGCCCCAGGGGGATATTTGGCAATGCCTTCCCAGACATTTTTATCACAACTAGAGAGGTGCTACTAGCTTCTCATACTAGAGTCTAAGGATGTTGCTAAACATCCTCTAGTGCATAGGATAGCCTCCAACAACAAATAATTATCTGGTCCAAAATTTCAATAGTGGGAAGGTTGAAAAACCTCACTTTTGTCAGCACACAACTAGCTCTTTTTATTTTTTTGGATCTCAGCATATATTTTAATTCTTTAGAGGCCTTTCTTGATCACTTAAACCTAAGTCACCTACTATTACAACAGTTTAATTCCCTACAATGTATTTGTCATTCCTTGAATTTTTTCATGTTTATTCATTTAGTTTGCTTGCTCTTTATGTATTTGTCTACATTATAAACGATGTGAGAGTAAGAATATTCTCTTTATTAAGAGAATTGTGTTGTATCCCAACCACCAGGAACACGGGTTCAAAGAAACCACAGCTCAAAGAAGAGCTCCCGAAGGATAGTAGGAGAGAATGAAAAACTGAGACTGTGATGTTCTATTTTTACTGGAGAGGTGAGAATATTGGCCACTGTACTTGCAACTTCATACCAGAAACTTAGGGATCAAAGTAGGTCAGACCCTAAGGCAAAAAGATGAGCTTGGAGGGTGGGTGGGATGACCTAGCACAATCACCTGACAAAAAAGCATAATTTTTGTAAGACACGTGTAAGACATTAGTCACATTAGTAGGAGTTTCAGAAACTGTGGTGGAAGTGGAAGGAGGAGGGAGGTTTTAGGCAACAGTGGCAAAGATAAAGGTGGCAGCAAAAGCCCCAGGCAGCTCAGCAGAATTCTGATCTACCTTTCCTTTCTCTCTTCCTTCTGACAATCTCAACCTTAGCCTCCAGGTCACAGGAGTCTCCAAGCACTAAAAAAGCTCCCAAATATTTCAAATATTTCACCACTGATTAAGATTCCCATCCAAGTTACCTTGACACTGACAAAGATAGGACCCAAGTCTACTAGGGCCTATACCGAATTGTTCTCTGAGAAGAAAAGAGCCTGACCTGAATAGGTGAAGGAGATTGGCATCAGTAAGATCAAATAATCTTTTTCTAAAATACAGTACTCATTATGCCCAGTTTAATTAATATGTCAATCAAATCAATCAATCAATCAAACATTCACCAAGTACCTACTGTGCACCTTAACTAGTATCACCAGCTGTTCTACCTCTGGCATGGCCTAGATAATTGTCATTAAGAGAGGTAGACTGAGGCTGAGTGTAGGTAAAAGGTTAACAAGGTCAAGACAGTGAGAGATGCCAAGCATGAAGTTAGCTCCAGCCATAGGTCGTAGAGCAGCTCATAACCAGGACCATGAAGACAGAGAACAGGATGTGCTCCAAACAAAGACCTGGCATCAAAGATGCAAAATATAATCTGAAGTCCTGAAATGTAGGCAGTGCACAGTGATAGGGATTCCAGAGCAGGCAATAAATTACCAAGTGAAAGGGAGGCAGGCACCGGTCCAGGATTCTAACCCAAGAATTTGGGGATCTAAAGGGAGATGAAGGGGAGGATTAGTAAAAACACAAAGCACAGCCCAAGTGCTGTTGACTGATTCCCAGCACGTTATCAATGCAGGAACTCTGGCAAGGACAGAAAACTCAATGTGTGGGACATTTCCCAGTGAAGACGCTAGGCTAGCACAGGCAGGGATTAACATAATTTTTTTTCTGTTTAGGGTAGAGGTGGGTCCAGGTGAATGGTTTCCAGAAGGAAGTCAATATTGCATAGCAAGGTCAGCATTTAGTCAGGGCAAGATTGTAAGGTACTCTGAATGCCAGCATGGCAGAAACAGCAGGGTATCATCTAACATTTCTTCTTTTCTTTCCTACTCAAGGAACCAAGGTTTTATTTTGGGCAAAAATAACTCTAGTTAAAAATCATGTTTCTCTGCCTCCCTCTCAGCTACATGTAACTAAGTTGTATATAAAATTCAGCTCTATGTAACTAAGAATTGGCCAAAGTGATGGAGTGTTCTGTGGGTTATCTAGGAAGATTAAGGGAACTGCTCCAGCTGGAGTGAATTATTTTATGTCTACTATTCCTCCTTTCTTTCAGTGAAAGAAGTAAGTGCTAACAGTCATATTCGACTCTGAGGGAAACTTGAGTGACACCAGATGCCATGACTAGAAGCCATGAACTAAAAATTGCATATCACAAAGATAGAAGGAGTGTAGGTCCCACGTGAACAAATGAAACTGCCATGCCAGTCATGGCACACACTCCTCTGAATTTTTTTAAGCAGGGTCCTGTTCTGTCACCCAGGCTGGAGTGCAGTGGTGCAACAACCATGGCTCACTTCAGTCTCAACCTCCCAGGCTCAAGCACTTCTCCTGCCTCAGCCTCCTGAGTAGCTGGGATTACAGATATGTATTTTTTAAATTTTTTATAGAGTCAGTGTCTCCCTATATTACCCAGGCTGGTCTTGAACTCCTGGACTCAATCAATCCTCCTTACTCAGCCTCCCAAAGTGCTGGGATTACAGGTATGAGCCACCACAGCTGGCTAGATTTATCTCTTTTCTTTTTTCTGTAAGAGAGAAATAAAGATCTATTTTGCTTTAGTCACCATTAACTTGGCATCTCCATTATATGCAGATTCCCTTAATCTCAGTTGATACAAATAGTGAGGGAGCCATGTGGACAGACTCTAGCGCAGTCCTCCATGATTCCACCTCCTACTGCTCATGCCTGTGGGCAATCGCCTCCCCCCAGCATGAGCAGGACCTGTCACTTGCCTAACATTAACAGGAAATGGCAAAGGCAAAGAGGTGTCACTCTCATGTTTACTTTATATATGTAAGACTATGTCTTCTTAGCAGATTCTAGAGACTCTGTCTTCCTAGCTGGCTTTGAAGAAATACCCAGGTGGAAAGGTCCACATGACAAGAAGCTGAGGGTGGCCTTTAGGAGCTGAGAGTGGTCTCTCTATCCAACAGCCAGCAACAAACCAGGGTCCTCAGTTCTCTGACCACTAGGAAATGAATTCTGCCAACAACCTGAAGAGGCTTGGAAGTGAATTCTTCCCAGTCAGCCTCCAGATGGGAACACAACCCAGCTAACACCTTGCTTGCAAACTTTTGAGATCCTAAACAGAGAAATCAGCTGTGCTGTGCCCAGACTTCTGACCCACCCAAACTGTGAGATAATAAATGTGTGCCGTATTAAACCGCAGCATTTGTGATAATTTGTTATGCCAAGGTAGACTGCTACCACAAGGAACCTGAAGTAATCTCAAATTTTCTACGGCTGTAGTTCACCTTATCCTACAAATTCACCATTCTGTTATACTGTGGAGTGTGTACATGTGGAACTCATAGTTACCTGATTTCACCAATAATGTAAAATACATTGAATGATTATCGAAAAGTAAAGGTATAGTCTTTACCTCTAAGAAGTCTGTTAAGTACTTTTGCATGCTTACTAACTGTCTTCACTGGCACCTTCATCAAAGGCAGGAAGGAGACTAGTTAGGGCTCATTCAGGCTCCTTGAACACAACAATTGATTGAGACCCTCCTTTTACTTGTACAATGAGTGACGCAAAGTAGATTAATACACTTTTTTATATTTAAAAAGGAAGAAGCAGAAAAGATCCCTAGCTGGCCAAAAATATGATGATTAAGTAAACAATGAGATTAACACACTTTTTTGTACTTAAAAAGCAGCAGAACAGAAAATATTGCAGATTTCACATATGCCCAAAAATATGACGAAGATTAAATAGTGAGATTTTCAAACAAAAGAGTGCCACAGAACTGCAAAACATTATTATTAATTAACATAGTTGTAAAATCTCAGGTTCCAAGAAGAGAAAAATCTTGGAAGCAACTATGAAACTCATTGTATGACATTTAGATTAAATAAACTCTTCTCTTAAGAATACAAAACAATGAATACGTTCTTTGATCTGCCAAATATGAATAATCCACTTTGATAGTCTTCCACCTATCAGCTAGGGGTATTGAAAAATGACACGACTTAGTAAACATAGAAAGCTTCTAAATATGTTACCGCACTCAAATGCATTATAGAATATCAAACATAATTGCTCTCTGTGTTATAATAGCTAGATAACATAAATGTCATAGAAAGGATCAGAGACAAAAGAGTTTCTTTAACTTTACTTTGTGTTAAACAATAGATAAATATCAGTTAATAAAGCAGTTGTGAGTCAGTGTTTTCCCACTGAGTGCTGTTTTTGGGGATGAGACATGGATTAGAATAATCAAAGTATATAACTTATTTTTAAAATTTTTCCCAGAAGTTCTAAGTATGTCAGTTACTTCTACTATTTCCCCATTAAAGACAAAATATGTGAGGCACTGCTTTTCAGTCCAATACTTACAACTAAAATAAATCTATTGATATGTGGCTTCATTGTCTGGATATAACATTTTTTTCAAACTAGAAATTTTATCAGCTATAAGCTTGCCCCAAATGTGTGACACATGACAGTCTTTGGCATTTCCTTCATTCCCCAACCCCACCAAAAACAACAAATAACTAGAAAAAAAAATTGTATTCTGATCCTTAAATATTTTATATGACTTTTGGAAATAAAATATTCAAAGGGAAAATTACTTTGGCCAGCAATTGTAAAACTTAATTCTGTTCAATAGGCCTTATGGTTAGTGGGAAATCTCTCCATATTCTGGCAAAGGAATGACTGTGACTCCTAGTTGTTAGGAATGGTGTGAGCTGATAACATTTTATATCTTTCAAGGAAGTTGTATATTGTAAAGTGGAGGGGAAAAGAATTTGGAGCAGTGAATTAGCTGTCATTTGTCACATAGCAATGGGATATAAGATTAATATTAAACAATTAATTATATTAATATTTCCACATGCTTCTCAATTTCAAACAAATTATATATATAATCCCTACATATTTCATGTCATATTACTCTAATTTCCTAAGTTTAAGTGTTTGATCATCTTTTGGTATGACTGTTTAGGTAAATATCTGTATTACTGATAATAGTTCACTGTTAATTGAAAAAGATTGAAAAAATGATAATGCTGGCTCTTTCAGGAAAGGTATAATGACTCAGGAGTTCCAGAGTGGAATTTAAAAAAAGCAGCTACAAAAATAAAAACATCTCAAAAAAGAATTCAGGAGTAGAGGTCAAAGAGTGTGTCTTTATAAGACAAAGGGTCGTCAGCCAAGCAGAAGTTGAGAACTAAAGGAGATCTTCAGGTTGCATTTTATTATACAGATCATCCTGAAGTTACACATTCTTCATGAAAAAAAATTTCTAAAAATACAGATAATTTTCATCTATATATCATTTGATAGTTTATAGAGAGTTTTCACATCTGTCATCTTGAATTTGAGTCTCATGATAATCCTGTTGATATTAGTCATTCCTATCATACAGTAGTTCATGGTCATACACTCAAAAATGGCTCCAAAAGGACTAAGTCCATGTGTTCTTGAGTAGTGCTTCTCAAAGTTTAACTGAGATTTGTTAAAATGTAGATTGTAATTTAGGAGATACCTCTACCCTCAGATACAGTGTAGATTCTGAGAGAGAGTCTGAACTTCTAATGAGCTCCTAGATGGTGCTGACATGTCTGGTTCATATGCACCACAGATTGATTAGCAAAGTGTAAGGCTACATATAGCGCTTTTTCTATTACAGTACACTTCTCTCTCCTCTTCCACAGCTACTGACATTTGTACCAAATATTTTATCATTTAAAGCTATTATATTTTGTGTGCATCCGTTTTTTTCTCATGTATAAATAAATCAACGAAGTATCCAGTAAGGTTTTGTAAATGAATAAGCAAAATACATTGTAAAATCTGAAGGGCACAGTCCATGTCAAATAAGCCTTTCCTATAGAGCTAGGAACATAGAACATATGCAATCTGAAAATTGAAATAAAAATGTTTCCAAATAAAAAAAATTAAAACTGAGCTGACTGCTTTGATTATCCAGAGAACATAGCTGGTATCTATCCTGTACCATAGTGGATAAGTAGGATGGAATTCAGGAAAATCAGAAGCAAGTTCTGAACTGAGAGGAGGCTGGAGTTTGAGGCAGAATTTAAAAGATCTGAAAGCATCTCTAAGTAAAACTCAAGACTCCTGATTCATGTGAAGCTGAAACTCTCTACCTCTTATTACTCATCTGCTATAGTTTGTCACCTTTATCAGTCCTGCCTGCTATAAGAAAGCAACGAAATAGATGTTAACGTCAAGGTTTCCACCAAGACACAGTGATTCAATAGAAGCTGCATGCCCAAGTGAGTGGGCTGATCACAGTCTTCTGACGCTAGGACTCCTCAACCCAGGACTCCTGACACTCCCCTAAGGCTCCAGGACAGTATGGGGACTGCTTGAGACAAAGATTTCTTCCCGACACAAAGACAAAATCCACCCTGCTGAATACATTTTAAAGGGGGTAGTGAGAGGCATAAATTGGTTGTTTCAGATATTCTTTACATAGTCTGGTTGTTTGGGTTGAACTTAGAGGGCTGTTTCGAAAGTGAGTTAGACTACCCATAATGAGGACAAACAGGAGGCAAAGGGAAAAATGTCAATGCTGTGGCCACAGGCACAGGAAACAGCTTCACATTTTAGTGAAGCCGAGAACCAAGTCGTGGTGCCGTCATCTCACACTACAGGGCGTGCAGAACTGGTGCAAGAGACTGCAGCTCTTGCCTGTTAGTCCACGAAGCTAATGTTAATCAGAAGTTTCAGTTTAAAATGTTCTAGTAGCTAATAATTTTTAAATTTATGACCCAGTTTTTCTACTTAGAGTGGAAATCTCGCTTGTTTAAAATGAATGTACCCTTCAGCTCACAAGATAAATTAGCCTTAAAAAGAGATGTTGCCTAAAATGGAGAAATACTAAAAATATTTACATTTTATGCTTGTATAATCTAGTAGGTACTTTGTACAGGATAATATTTTCATTTCTCTTAGGACCAAAAAAAAAACATTTTAAAAGCAAAGCATTGATAAATAGTTATTTGATAAGACAATACTGAAAAAATAAATAACTGATTCATTATTACAGATGCTTTTTGGACAAACTCAACTGTTCCTTTCAGTGGTTCCAAGTTATTACTTAAAATATTTATATATTTATCAACTTGGACTAAATTTAGAATTAAGTCCAAGTTGATAAATCTCCTTTTAAGCTTCTATTTTCATGCAGATATATGTAAAACATAAATGTTCAAGCAAAGAAGTATTATTTCCCTAACGTAGACTTTTTCCATATATTTAAGGTATCAATCAGCAAGATGATTAAATATAACAGAATTTTCTAATTTTCAGAGGAAATTTCACCATTCAACTGACTTTCTATTTTTACTTTATCACTATGAAATGCAACATCTGTTTCACATGTTGTAATTTATTTTCACAGCAATAAGCCATTTTGGGAGAAGGACCATTTCAAAAACGTATTTCAACAAAATGTAATGATGAAAATTTAAGAGAATAAAAAATAAGACACATTTAGATTTAAGAAGATTTAAATTATCAATATTTTAATTAAAGAACACTAGGGAAAATAGCACCTTTTCTAGTTTTGTTTGTGGTAGCAATATTAGCATAAAGAGGGTTCACTGAATAAAATGTTTTATGAATGAGAGCCGATGACTGACGATAACTTTTTTGGAGAGCTTTACTTGGAATTTTCTCTTTATGTGAGAAATGAAATAAAAGACTAGATTTTATTTGATCTTTTTTCTTCAAAGAAGTTTTGAAAAAAATTTCTTTTGAAAAAATTTAAAGTACCTATTAATTAAAATAGGTGCTTCTGAATTTCTTTACGTAAACCCTGCTAGATATTATCAGGCATTCATAAAAAACATTTGTCACATCATTGACATCAAGGCAAATATCTAGGGAAGTAAGAGTATCATAGGAAACTACAATAAAAATACTGAAATCTAAAATGTACATTCAATAATTAATATAGACAACAAGAAAGAAGAGAAATTAGTCTGAGCTAGTTTGATTGAAAATAGCCTCCTTCTAGATGAGTACTCAGTCACCGAATTCTTTTTACCTCTGATCTGTTCTTTTTATAGATATGAATAATATGTTAAACCTACTTTAAGTTAATGTTATCTTTCAGAGCTAAAGCTATTCTACCTTGATCAAAGATTGTCAAAAGCATAGAGTGAATCTTTTGTACGGATGATACCTAATCATCTGACAAATATGCCTCTCTAGCCATTATTTATTAATTCAAACATCAATATGACAAATGAATTTCTGTATTGACTCATACATTTAATATACTGCATTATTTTACTTTTCACTTGCTGCCTGCAAGAGCAGTAACAGAAAAGTATATGGCAGAGACTTACAGCTTTTTGGTACTAAACTTAGCGTAAGTGTCTTCAGTCTCCTGACTCAACTTCCACCTGTCATTGCTATTCCAACATTACCTACCTTCCTTCCTTTCTTCCATTCCTTCTTTTTCTCTTTTTCTCTCTCTCTCCTTCTCTTCCTCTTTCCCTCCTTTCTTTCAAAATCAAGTACACAGCTGAGCAGTTTCAGAAACTTGACTTTGGAATTAGAAAGGTAGCAAAAATGTCTTGAAAAGAGCACTGCGTTTAAAAATCACAAGTAGATATCAATCAAAGTTCTATCATTTCCTAACTCTGTGACTCTGGCCTGGTCATTTGTTTCCTTATATGTAAAATGGGAAGAATAAATTTTTATAGGCGTGTTGTAAGTATTAAATGACACCTAAAAACACTCTTGAAACTTTTATAATTTTTAGGGTGCTGCATCTGTCTACCAAAATGCCTGCAATTGTCATTTTTAAAACTTATTCTCAAATAAAATCAGAAGGGAAAAATGTATTTTGAGTTTCACTATTAACATTTCTTATATTTCCTAATGTGTTGTCTGAGAAGGGTGAACTATTCACTTACTAACATACTAGGAGTGACTCTTTTTTTTTTTAATCAGTTTAAAGAGTAAGATTCTGGAAGAATAAAACAGAGTGAGTGTTGATGGAAGAGTCAAAAGAAGAAAAGGAGAAAAGTTAAACCAAGACGAAATTTGAGCACCATGAGAATACTCAGGATTAAGGAAACCTGGGAAGAGAAAAAGAAGGGGGAGTCCCAAAAACTTAGGACTTGATTACATGTCCCCTCTCACAATATGCTGTAGTTTCCTGTTCACGTATGTGTCTTCCTGATTAAAATACAAACACCTTGATTGCAAGAATTATATTTCCTAACCTTGTATTACTGTATGTAATTGGCAGACAATAACTGCATAAATCAATGAAGAAAAGTCTGTTTCAATTTTTTTGAAACCTGTCCTTTCATCCATCTGTCCATCCTTTCATCCTTCTTTCCTTGTTGCCTTCACAACCTTCAGACACTTACTGAGCAAGTACTAAGAATGGGTACTGCAGGTAAATGCTGTTAGTTAAACAAGACGAAGGTAAGTCCTGTATAAATTTGAAATTTTCAGCTTCAGATAACAGAATATTATCTGAATTTTATTGTAATTGTTAATATGGATTGCCTTAAAGATTTGTTATCCCATGAGGCAAAATTGAAGCTGTAATACAAAAGAATAATTTGCTCCAACAAGTTGTACAATTGTAGATAAGTGTGAAAGATGGTTTGAGAGTGAGTTTTTCTTTTCTAGTTAATAGTTTCAAAAGCACTCATCTCAGGGATTTCTGAAAATTTCTAACCTATAATGTCAAAGATAGTTTACTTCCTGGGGTCACGGGAGGGATGTGTGTGTGTGTGTGTGTGTTACATTTTGCTTCCTTGGTGGAATGGTGGGTTGGTTTGTTTGGCTGCTTCCTACAGTTTCTTGGATGATTATTTGTTAAGTGTGGTTAGGAGCCCTTCACAGTAAAATCTGTTTCCAGTGACTATGATAGATGGAGAAATGCCTGCAGCTTGGACACATGCCAACATTGTGCCTTTCTTTAAGACAGCAAATGAATGACCGTGGGCATGAGTCAGCTTAACTGGTATGCCTGGGAAAATGCTTGAACAAATCATGATAAAATCAATCTGCAAATACTTCTAAAAGAATATGGTTTTATGAAGAATAAAGCCTGGAAAACTAATCTCTTCTGCCAATTCTGAGTTCAGAGTGACAGGAGCTTAGTAGATTACAAAGACATATTAAAATTTGACTTTATAATGATTTTGATTCTTCGTGCATGACACCACCAACCCACAGGAAAAATGATGGAGGTAAGCCCAGGAAACACAGGCGTGTCTTCCTACACAGGGTTCCAGTCAAATTATGCTGTGATATCAATGAAGACTGCATGTGGGACATCTGGCAGTAGAGAAAATGGGTCCCAGTCAGCCATGACTCTCTATTATTACATAATAAGCACCAAACTACAAAGCAACCAACCTAAATTTAAAAATTCCCCTTTGACCCTGCTTCCTTCTCTGGCTCCATTTCTCTAATTCCATTTATATAAAGTTCCTTAAAATAGTTATCCATAATCACTGTCTCCAATTCCTGTTCCTCCATTGCAGGACCAGTTACATAATTTGCAGGGTCCAGTGCAAAATAAAAGTGTAAGACCCCTTGTTGAAAATTATGAATTTCAAGACAGTGGCAGCAGGGCGTTAATATCGGTGTGGCCTCCTGTAAGCATGGGGCCTTGGACCTGGTCCTGCTGCATGGTCTTCGGAGCCCACCCCAATCAGGCTTTTATCCTCCACTAATTCTACTAAGTAAAATGATTTTTCTCAATGTCTGCACTGATTTCCATAGGATAAATCTAACAATCAATTCTCCTTTTCATCATACTGGATCCAGGAGTGATATTTAGCAGAGTGATTACTCAGTTTTTATTGAAGCACTGTCTTCACCCAGTTCCAGAACTCACTTCTGTTCTCTGTCTACCTCACAGGACACTGCTCCCTTTAATCTTCAGGTTCCTCCTTGTGGTAGGTTGAACATTGGCCCCCCCAAAAGGTGGGGGAACCAGAACCTGTGATTATGTTACCTTATGTGATAAAAAGGGCTTTATACATGTGGTTCAGTAAAGGATCTGGGGATACGGATTATCCAAGCGGGGCCCAATGGAATCACAAAGTGGATCTAAGTCAGAAGTAAGAGATGTGTTGACAGAAACAAGAGATTGGAGTAACATGAGAAAAGGGCCATGAGTCAAAGAACACAGGCAGCCTTTAAAAAATGAAAAAGATGGCCAGGCATTGTGGCTCACACCTATGATACCCGCACTTTGGGAGGCTGAGGAAGGCGGATCATGAGGTCGAGAGATCGAGACCACCCTGGCCAACATGGTGAAACCCTGTCTCTACTAAAAATACAAAAATTAGCTGGGCATGGTGGCATGCACCTGCAGTCCCAGCTACTCAGGAGGCTGAGGCAGGAGAATTGCTTGAACCCAGGAGGCAGAGGTTGCGGTGAGCCGAGATCCCACCTTTGCACTCCAGCCTGGGTAACAAGAGCAAAATTCCATCTCAAAAAAAAAAAAAAACTGAAAAAGGCAAGGCACTAGACTCTCCCTTGAAGTCTCTAAAACAAACACCATTCTGAAGCTCCGATGAGACCTTGATTTTAAACATCTGACCTCCAGAACTGTAAGAGAAAAAACCTGGTATTGTTTTAAGCCACTAAATCTATGGTAATTTGTTATAGAAGCAAGAGTAAACTAATATATTCCTCAGCAAAGAAACTCTATACATTGGCCTGCCCCAGGGATCATCCCTTGTACCTTTTGCCTTCTCCATCTATGCCATCCCCTAGGATAACTCACCCAGTTTCAAGGCTGTAAGATACCAGCTGAACACTGATGACTCCCAGATTTATTTTTCTGGATCAGGGTTCCCTAAACACCAGATTCTGTTGGCTATAGCCAACAGCTCACGTGACATTTTCATTTAAGTGTCTAAAAGGCATCTCAAATTTAACATATCCTCCAATGCATGGTCCTTCTGTTATCTTCCCTATATCAGTAAATGGCAGCTGCAGCTCAAATCTTCTGGTTTCAGAAGCCAAAAACTTTAGTTATCATTGATGTCTCTCTTTTTCTCACACTCCACATCATATCTGTCAGGAAATCCTGTTTGCTGAGCCTCCAAAATACACCCAATCTGATATTAAATCTGACACTTCTCACTACTTTCCCAGCTACTACTCAGGGTAGAGCCACCATCATGGCTCATCTGGAATATTCCACCAGCCTCAAACTGTTCTCCCAGCTTCTAACCTTGGCCCCCAACAACCTAGGCTCAGCTCAGCAGCCAAAGTGATTCTCTTACAACATTTTCAATGTCATTTCTCTTCTCTTAAAACTCTGTAATGACTTTCCATTTCACTCAAGAGGTATAATCCTTACAGTGACCTAGATATCCTTTATAATCTGGCTCTTCTCCTACTTCCATGACCTCCTCTTCTAGCACTCTCATTCACTCTGCTCCTATACCAGATTCATTGCTCTCTCTTGGCCAGGCACAGTGGCTCATGCCTGTAATCCCAGCACTCTGGGAGCCTGAGGCAGGTGGATCATGAGGTCAGAAGTTCGAGACCATCCTGGCTAACATGGTGAAACCTCGTCTCTACTAAAATACAAATAACCAGCCAGGTATGGTGGCACACACCTGTAGTCTTAGCTACTCAGGAGACTGAGGCAGGGGAATTTCTTGAACCCAGGAGGCAGATGTTGCAGTGAGCCGAGATTGCACCACTGCACTCCAGCCTGGAGACAGAGCAAGACTCTGTCTCAAAAGAAAAAGAAAAAGAAAAAGAGGAAGAAAAAGAAAGCTCTTGCCTCAAGGCCTTTGCAATTGTTTTTTCTTCTACCTTAAATGGAAACACAGATACCTGCATTACTCACTTCTTCACTTTTTTTAAGTTCTCAATTCAAATATTATGTTATTATTGGCATGGTCCCTGAATACTTTCTCCCACTCAACTCCCTGTCTTTCTTATCTTGCTTTGTTTACCTCCTTAGCTCTATCACCATGTAACATATACATTTAAACATTTGCTTAGTTATTGTTTGATTCCTACTACTAGAAGGTGAGCTCTATTAAGGAAAGCACACTCTTTTTGTTCTCTAATTCTCAGTCGGTGCTACAACAGTAACTAGATAGTACTGGGCACTTTATAAATACCTGTTGGATGAAATGAATGAATAATGGCACAAGACTAGGAGTGTCAGAGGCATCACTTGCCAATTTCTAACTAATGTATCAATGAAGATCCATGAATAAACCATAGCCTGAGCCCACATTTTGAAATGAAAATTTAAAAAAAATTAGTAAATTCCAAAATGCCCACTAATCAACCTAAGTGTCCATTAACAGATAATTGGATAAAGAAAATGTGATATATATACACAGAGGAATACTATTTACCCATAAAAAATAATAGAATTATGTCTTCTGCAGTGACATGGATGGAACTGGACACCATTAAGTGAAACAGCTCAGAAATAGAAAATCAAATACTGCATATTCTTACTTATTAGTGGTAGCTAATTAATATATACACATGGACATAGAGTATGGAATGATAGACATTGGAGACTCCAAAGGGTAAGGAGGTGCGAGATGGTCAGGTGTGAGAAGTTATTTCGTGGGTACAATGCACATTATTTGGATGATAGTTATACCAAAAGCCCAGACTTAACTAATAAACAAGGTATCTATGTAAAAAAACTGCACTTATACCCCTTAAATTTATACCAAAAAAAGGTAGTGTGCGACCAGGGTGACCCAGGAACTTGCCTTAATTAGAAAACTAGCTGGTCTACCTTTTTTCCCAAACACACACTTAATGGCACAGCTATCTTCTAAACCCAGGTATTTTCAACTGGAGATAATTTTGCCTTCAAGAGGACATTTGCAATGTCTGGAGACATTTTTGTTGTCACAATCAGAGGAAAGATGTTACTAACATCTAGTGGATAGAGACCAGAGATGCTGCTGAGCATCCCACAGTTCACAAGACACCGCCTACGAGTAATTACCCAGACTAAAATGTCAACAGTTAAGGCTGTATTCTGCTATTGTTGGGTATAGTGTTTTTAAAATGTCAATTAGATCACTGCATTAGTCTGTCTTCACACTGCGTTAAAGACATACCCAAAAGTGGGAAGAAAAAGAGGTTTAATTGGGCTTACAGTTCCATATGGCTAGGAGGCCTCAGAATCATGGCAGGAGGTGATGGGCACTTCTTCCATAGCAGCAGCAAGCAAAAATAAGGAAGATGCAAAAGCAGAAGCCCCTGCTAAAACTATCAGATCTCGTGAGACTTATCCGCTACCACAAAATCAGTATGGGAGAAACCACCCTCATTATTCAAATTATCTCCCACCAGGTCCCTCCCACAACATGTGGGAATTATGGAACTACAAGTCAAGATGAGATTTGGGTGGGGACACAGCCTACCGTATCAGTCACAGTGATCAATAGTGTTACTTCAGGCTTCTGTATCTTACCACTTTTCTTTTTACTGCACTTTCAGCCATTGAAAGATGGGTGTTAAGCTTTTCAATTATAATTAGAGATCTATATTTTCTTGTAGTTCTATTTGCTTTTGTTTCTTATATCTTAAAACTTTCTTATTAATATATAAACATTTAGGATTTTTATGTCTTCTGGATGAAGTCACTTTTTCATCACTATCGAAGGACTCTCTCTATTGTTGGCAAGATTCTGAAATCTACTTTGTTATAAATATAGCCACTCCACCTTTCCTTTGATTAGCGTTAGGATGGTTTATCTCTTTATGTCCTTTTACTTTTGATGTTATTTGTATTGTTATATATAAAGTGGGTTTATTAAAGATAGTGCATAGTTAGGCCTTTTTCCTTTCTCCAGTCTAACAGTCTTTTCCATTTAATTGTGGTATTTATACCACTTAAAATTAATATAATTATTAATGTGATTAGGTTTAAATCTACTATCATGCTATTTGCTTTTTATTTGCCTCATCTCTTCTTTGGTTACTTTGATCTTTTTCTGTCTTTTTGGTAGTGGTGGGGGTGGGGGGGGGAAGAAGAGTGGGTCTGCTTTACAGTGCCATGTGGTAGGGAGGATTCTAAGATGATCCCCAAGACAGCTACCATCTGGCATACATATGCTGTACATTGCTCTTCCTTTGAGTGTAGGAAGGACTTGTTAATATGATGGATTTCAATCTCATGACTATGTTATACTACCTGCAAAAGATAAAGAGATTTTTGCTGTAATTAAGATCTCTAGTCAGTTGACTGAACTAATTAAAAAGATTATCATTAGGATAACTGATCTAATCAGGCTAGCATTTCATGAAGGGCCCAGGCCACCCTTAAGAAGGAAACTAGAAGTAAGAGAGACTGTCCTGCTAGGCTTTATGATATAAGCTCACATGGTATGAGAGGGCCTATGAGAGACCAACACAGCAAGGATGTGAGGGCAGCTCTAGAATTTGAGAGTGGTCCCTGACTGCTATAGTCTGAGTTTTTGTGTTGCCCCCAAAATTCGTATGTTAAAATTCTAACACCCAAGGTGTTGGTGTTAGGAGATGAGACCTTCAGGTAATTAGGTAATGACAGTGGAGGCTTCATTTATGAGATAAGTTAAAGAGAGATGCCTTGCCCCTTCCACAATGTGAGAACACAGCAAGAAGATGCCGTCTACGAACCAAAAAGTCGGCTCTCACCAGACACTGAATCTGCCAGCAACTTGATCTTGGACTTCCTGGCTTCCAGAAATGTGAGAAATGAATTTCTGCTGTTTATTAGACACCTAATTTATGGTGTTTTGTTATATCAGCTCAAACTAAGACACTGACCAATAGCTAGCCAAACATAAGGACCTAAGTGATACAACTGCAAAAAATATATAAGGACCTTAGAATATAAATGAAATCTGCCAATAATCTGTTTGAGCTTGGAAACAAACCTTCCTAATCAAACCTCCAAATGAGAATGCAACCTTACCAGCCTCTTGAATCAGCCATGTGGGTTCCTAAGCAAAGGACCAAGCTAAGCTATGCTCAGATTCCTGACCCACAGAAACTATGGGATAACAAATATATGTTATTTAAGGTATTAATACATTAAAAACTGAGGCACAGGAAGGCGGAGCTACTTGCTGCAGTTTACATGTCCTAAAGACAAAACTAAGATTGAAACTCCAGCTGTCTGTCCTCAGAGGCCTCATCCTTAACCATTAAGCTACATTCTCTCTTTGTACCAGCTATCAATAGATAATGCAATTTTGTAGAGAGTTCAGAAATATACCTAAGCATTACACAGTATGAGACAGAGGTGGCTTTTGAATTTCTGGGACATCAACTTGTCATCTTTTGTCCAATCAAAAGATAAGCCTCTGACCTGCACAACTTTGGTTCTATCTCCTCTATCTCCTGATCACTCCCTTCATCTCACACTTTTTCAAAATGACTTCTAAAATCCTAAGTCTACAACAATTCTCAGATCATTATTCTTCATGCCCCAGCAAAAACTTGCCTTTATGCTATTTTTGAGCCTTCTATCCCTCTGTATCATTGTCATCTCCCAGAAATCTAGTTACTATATGCATCTTCCCATTTTAGAACATGCCACTTTAACTTTCTGGCTGAACTCCAGACCCTCAAAGGTGGGTCTTTGTAACCACAGTGCCAGACATACTGTAGATGTTCATAAATGTCTGTTAAGGGATTAAATTCATGGTTTAAAAGTCAATTCCTCCAAGAGTCACAAATGCTACTATATGTACTAGATATCTGCTATTAGCTTCCAGTAGCATCATCCTTACCTCCTGAACCGGGAGTGATTTCTTCCCACAGACAAAACTAAGCAGGGTTCTGTGACACAAACCAATGGAAGGCTGTTGCCTATAGGATCTTGGCTCCAGATAATAAATTGCTGATTCATTAACAAATTATAATATACATTAGAATGATTATTTCTTCTATACCTTGTGCATTCACACACAGGAAAAACTGTATAGAGTTAATGTTGACACAAAAAACATGGATGTTTCAAGCAGTAAGGATGCTTATTCTCAGAATAAAGTAGTTTTTTGTTGTCTTTTTTTTTCAGTAACAGGTCCTCACTCTGTCACTCAGGCTGGAGTGCGGTGGCACCATCATAGCTCGCTGTAACCTTGAACTCCTGGGCTCAAGTGGCCCTTCCACTTCAGCCTCACAAGTAACTGAGACCACAGGAACATGCCACCTCTCCTGGCTAATTATTATTATTTGTAGATATGGGATTTTGCTATATTGCCCAGGCTGGTCTAAAACTCCTGGCCTCAAGCAATCCTCCCACCTCAGCCTCCCAAGGCAATGGGATTACAGGTGTAAGCTACCATGCCTGGCTCAGAGTACAGTTTTAATATCCAAATTTTCAAGCATTCATCCACATACTCTAAGGTAAATAGAGGGCATTAGTGAAAGCTTTTAGGTATTACTTTTTCCTTATTCTATAGGTCAAGTAATACATTCTAATTTCATATTACTTTTGAAAATTAATAAGAAAATATAAAATTCTATAAGGCAGACTTTTTGAGGTAAATAAATTTATTAGCAATTTACAGATGAGGAAACCTAGGCTTACAGAACAGATGTGATTCTAAGCCCACACAGAAAACAGCAGAAGTGAGACTAAGCCTACCTCTAACACCATATCCACGATTGAATGCAATTTAGCTATGTTCTGTCCCCCAACCAAGACAATAGGAACATTGGAGCAGGTCTGGACTGTTGAGCTGCCCACAGGGGAACCCGGTGGAGCCTGGTGGTAGGGTGTTTTTGCATGGCTGTGCAGTCCAGCCCTGAGTGCAGCACCTGAGATCTGGCATCGTTAAGAGAATCAGAGACTGAATATCAGGCAAAACATCCAATCAAGTTGTAGGTCTGGAAGGGCTCTACAGGGAAGGAGAGCAAGGCAAAATCTGGAGAAGTTAGGTAAGAATTGAAGTTCCAAGCATGAAATGTGAGTCCAAGCCTAGAGAGTATCCTAGGGGAGAATTTGGCACTTTGTTGCAGGCAGCGACCTCCCACACCAGTGAGGAGATAGTGTCAAAGATCAGCTGCAGCTCAAACAGACTGCTCCCTCTCTGCTGTGGCTCCCCATGCAGGAGAAATGTACTCCTCTTCATAGCCTCTAGATGCCCACGCTCCCTAAAGCAGAAAACGGGGAAAGTCAGATTTTTTTTGTCTGTGTTTGGCTACCATAGAGAAAAGGGTAAAAATTGACTGAGAAAGGAGGGGAAGTAATACTCTCAAGACATATTTACTAGCAAATTGTAAATGAACAGTTGGTGAACTCTTCAGCACAAGGAATACAGCTCTGAATCTTGCGTCAATTTTCTCCCCTAAATCAACTCTCATAACTCATCACACATTACATCCTTCCACCTATTGGAATTGAACTCATCAAGAGCGAATTCAAATATTTTGCGAAGGACCATCCAATTCATTTGTGATGGTAAATTGGTGTGGGATTTTATGGCATGGCTACCACTGAATTCCAACTTGGCTATCACTGGCCTACAACCAGCTTTGATTCAAAACATTGTTTGAGACTAGGTCAGATGAGATTTCATGGCAGTGGGGTCACTATCTACCTGTCTGTCGGGGTTTTTGGGTTTTCTGACGAGTCGACAAATGTTTTATGTCTAGTGTATCTGACTCTCACCCTTCTGCATGATTTACAGTTCCCTCAGAACAATATGGCACTGTCTTTGTGCTAGGCAGGTTATATAACCATTAATATTCCATTTCATAAATAAAAATTTTGCTAACACTCTGGCTCAACAAACACTTCCATACTCAGAAAGGAAACATAATAGGATAATACATACCAGGTTTGGAAGAACTTTGATATTGTGTTTCTCCAGCAAAATCTTTGTCAGAAAAGCAATAAATACAATTTGTAAAATTTTAAGTGATTTTGCCAGGGATGGGGAGTTGACAGGTTAATGGAGTGGAAGGGAAAAAAACATAGCAAAGCCAGAACTCTCTGAACCTTTTTTGTTTTATGTGTTATTGCTATTCTTATTTGATCATTTCAATAACCCTGAAAGGTAATGATATCCACTTTAAGGATGAAAAAAACCCTGAGCCTCATAAAAGTTCAGTAACTTGATCAAGGGAGAGACCAAGGTTTCTTTAGGGCTTGAATCCAGATCTGCGTGATTCCACAGCCCAAGCTTCTGTACATGACATTGTAAGCAGTGCAAAGGGACATGGTAGGTGCTATAAGGGTACCTGCTCAGAATCTTTTGTACCTTCTTTCATCTTAATAAAATCCAAATGTTGTTAAGATAACCACCCTCCCACACATCACTACGTATTTCAGAGGATGAGACCTCATCCCCTACTCAAGGGGTGCCTGATGGAATGGTCATTACTATTCCCTTTGCCATGAAGGCTTCAGGGTTCAAATGTAACTTAATTCTGGCCAATGCCATATGAGGGGAAATCTGTTGGTGGAAGGGAAGACAGTGGATAGCACTTTAAGGAAGAAAAAAATTCTCTGTCTTTGGAGAGTATATAGTAAATGCACCTGATGGTAGTAACTTAAGCATACCCTGAGAATAGTCCCGTAAGGGAGACATACCTGAGTGTGTGTTCTGAGCTAGGGAATCCAGGAGTGGTAAACCAGCAAATTCGTTCCTTGTCTATGGGAAACATCTGAGCTTTTAGTTCATCCCGTGACACACGAGCCATATACAGGATCAAGGCCCATGTTTTGGGTTGAATGAAGGTTACCAGGTGGAGGTTGTTAGGGAAAGAGGGTTACGAGAAAATACTATATAAACCTCATGCTTTTTGCAAGTAGTTGCAGTGCTTCTGCCCAGTCTGCCCCCACTGGGCTCTGCAATTACTCTCTCGCCTGCCACCTCTGGACTCTCTCCCCTCTATGTAAGCCCCAGTGAAACCCCATGTCTTATTTGCTGGCTTTGAGTCTCTTCTTCAGCCTCTTGAACCTGATGCCATCCCCACTGGATTCAATAGGGTTTCAGCACAATACAGAAAAAAGCCAAACAAAAAATAACTCTCTTCATCTTGGAGATATGGTTACATTTGGAAATGATGCCTGGAGCTGCTACCAGCAATTTGGTATCAGCCTGAGAATAAGGCCTCTGCCCAAGAGGACATAATGAAGGAACAAAAGAACCTTGGCTTTTGAATAGCTAGTGGAATTCCCCAATTAAGTAATCTTGGCGTATGCTCTCCCCACTGGGATTCCCCTTATAAAATAACATAAGCCTGTATTCACCCCAGTTTAAATTCTGGTTTCTTCCATTGAACCCTAAAGCATCCTAATAATATAAATGGATGCCAAGACTCCATGCAGCAAGACTAGACTGCCTTCACTCCTTGTAGATTTCATGGCAGTTGTAACAGAAGATCCTAAACTAAAATAAATTCATTCAAGCAGAGCAGATGAAAAGGTCAAAGTGGCTGAAACTTGCCACTGTGACTTCTCAGGCAGTAGAGTTAGGAAACCAGAAGCCAGCTATTATGGAGGCAGGAACATTTGCAGGAATGAAACCTGGGACTCGTATCAAAGCAACCTGGCTAGTTTAATGAGCTAAAGTTGAGCCCTGCAACCAATATACAGAACAGGTGGTCAAGTTCTATCAAGCTGAGGTCATTTACAAGAAAAGTAGAAAGGGGCTGCCTGGTAAGAGCCATGGTAATTAAATTTATCTCCTAAGAATTTCTTCCAGACAGTGACTATTTTTTAATTTAAGGGACAATTTTGAAACGTAATTATCCTCACAATCACTTTCAATTCATTGGATTTAAATTTAAATTAAAATGTTAAAGGTTTTAGGTTATTTAAAACATATTGAATTAGCAGCAATTTTAATAAATTAGTGAATATTCTAAGTATATAAGCTATTTAAATTCTTAACCCAATATTTGTATTTAGCAGGGGAGAGAGACTGAAAGTGGGAAGAGAGAAAATATTAATAAACGGCATACCTTGGTCATAGTTCTCGTCATTAGTCATATTTCTTATTTTCTGTTAGTATGCACAACAGAGAAACACTCCAGCATTTTGTGATTCACTGCATTTTATTTGTTAATAATAGAATGCCTCCTAAAGAACTATCAATAGAAAAGCACTAAAATCACTTCCCCAGAAAAATTGAGGATAGTCTCCATTTAAGTATAGACTCACAGAAACTAACGTACACTAAATCACCATTTATCTTCTTCCACATTCCTGTATTTTCTTCAGTGAGTTTGACCACAAAAAAAATAGGTCCGCCTCACAATAGACCTTTTTCTTTTGTAAATGGTCCAGTCTCGGGTATGTCTTAACAGCAGTGTGAAAACAAACTAATACAGTAAACTGGTACTAGTAGAGTGGGGAGTTGCTGGAAAGATACCCGAAAATGTGGAAGTGACTTTGAAACTGGGTAACAGGCAGAGGTTGGAACAGTTCGGAGGGCTCTGAAGAAAACAGGAAAATGTGGGAAAGTTTGGAGCTTCCTAGAGACTTGTTGAATGGCTCTGCCCAAAATACTGATAGTGATATGGACAATAAAGTCCAGGCTGAGGTGGTCTCTGATGGAAATCAGGAGCTTGTTGGGAAATGAAGCAAAGGTACTCTTGTTATGTTTTTAAAAAGAGACTGGCAGCATTTTGCTCCTGTCCTAGAGATTTATGAAAGTCTGACCTTAAGAGGCAATTTAGGGTATCTGGAGAAAGAAATTTCTAAGCAACAAAGCATTCATGAAGTGACTTGGGTGCTGTCAAAGGCATTCAGTTTTATAAGGGAAGCAGAGCATAAAAGTTAGGAAAATTTGCAGCTTGACAATGTGATAGCAAAGAAAATCCCATTTTCTGAAGAGAAAGTCAAGCCTCCTGCAGAAATTTGCCTAAGTGACAAGGAGCCAAATGTTAATCCCTAAAACAATGAGGGAAATTTCTCCAGGGCATGTCAGAGGTCTTCACAGCAGACCCTCCCATCACTGTCTGGAGGCCTAGAAGGAAATAGTGGTTTCATGGACCACCCCAGGGTCCCAGTGCTGTGCACAGCCTAGGAACTTGGTGCCCTGTATCCCAGCCACTCCAACCATGACTAAAAGAGGCCAAGGTACAGCTGAGGCCATGACTTTAGAGGGTCCAAGCCACAAGCCTTGGCAGCTTCTAGGTGGTGTTTAGCCTGCAAGTACACAGAAGTCAAGAATTGGGGTTTGGAAACCTCCACCTGGGTTTCAGAAGATGTATGGAAACACTTGGATGCCCAGGGAGAAGTTTGCTGCAGGGGCGGGTCCTTCACAGACAACCTCTACTAGGGCAGTGCAGAAGGGACATGTAGGGTTGGAGCCCCCACAGAGAGTCCCTACTAGGGCACCACCTATTGGAGCAGTGAGAAGAAAGCCTCTGTCCTCCAGTTCCCAGAATGGTAGATCCACCAACAGCTGGTGGTCTGGAAAAGCCACAGACACTCAATACCAGCCCTTGAAAGCAACCAGGAGGGAGGCCATGCCCCGAAAAGCCACAGGGGCAGAGCTGCCCAAGACCATGGGAACCCACCTCTTGCATCAGCATGACCTGCATGTGAGACATGGAGAAAAAGGATCATTTAGAAGCGTTACGATTTGATTGCCCTGCTGGATTTCAGACTTGCATGGGTCCTGTAGCTCCTTTGTTTTGGCCAATTTCTCCCATATGGAATGGGTGTATTTATGCAATGCCTATACCCCCATTGTATCCAGGAAGTAACTAACTTGCTTTTGATTATACAGGCTCATATGCAGAAGGCACTAGCCTTGTCTTGGATGAGACTTTGGACTGTGGACTTTTGAGTTAATGCTGAAATAAGCTATGACTTTGGGAGAAGGCAGGATTGGTTTTGAAATGTGAGGACGAGATTTGGGATGGGCCAGGGATGTAATGATATGGTTTGGTGTGTCCCCACCCAAATCTCATTAAATTCCCACAAGTTGTGGGATGGACCAGGTGTGAGGTAACTGAATCATGGGGGCAGGTCTTTCTTACGCTGTTCTCCTGATAGTAAATAAGTCTCATGAGATCTAATGGTTTTAAAAACAGGAGTTTCCCTACATAAGCTCTCTCTTCTCTTGTATGCTACAGTGTGAGATGTGCCTTTCACCTTCCACCAGGATTGTGAGGCCTCCCCAGCCACGTGGAACTGTAAGTCCATTAAATCTCTTTCTTTTGTAAATTGCCAGTCTCAAGTACGTCTTTATCAGCAGTGTGAAAATGAACTAATACAACAACCATATTCAAGTGCTTACTAGTAAAAGCTGGGATAGGATTTACATTGTCTGCTATTGCCAATATTTTCTAGAACACTGTATTAGTCAGGGTTCTCTAGAGGAAGAGGACCAAAAGGTAAGCATATAGGTAAGTATTAATTTGTTTATTAATAAGAAATTGGTTCAATGATTATGGAGACTAAATCTGGAATGAGGAGTACTGATAGGATGGTTGCAGTCTGAGTCCAAAGGGCTGAGAAACAGGAGAGCTGATGGTGTACATCCCAGTCTGAGTTTGAGGCCAAAGACAGCAGAAAACGGATGCCCCAGCTCAAAGACAGTCAGACAGAAAGACAGAATTCCTTCTTATTCAGTCTCTTATTCTATTCAGGTCTTCAACAGATTGGATGAGGCCCACCCACATTGAGGAGGGCAGCCTGCTCTTCTCAGTCCATCAATCCAAATGTTCTTCTCATTCAGAAACACCCTTACAGGCATATCCAGAAATAATGTTAACCAACTATCTGGACATCCTTTGGCTCAGTCAATTTGACACATAAAATAACCATAACAAACACTTTTTAATTGTTTTCACCAGCTGATGCAGTGTAAGGTTGTAAAAACATAAGCAGGAAATGAACCTGTCTTTTGAGGCAATAAAAGACTGTTTTCTTTAAAGATACCCTAGAGATTTCTACTAGCAATAAGGAAGATTAGATCTAAAGGTCCTTCTTCTACAAAAAATTAGATATAGTGTAAATTTAGAAAAGCTTTCTAATACATATTATAACCACAAGTAAATAAAGAAAATATGAGCTAACAAGATTAATAATAATATCAGTGAAGATAATAATAAACAATAAACTGAAATCAGAAAGGTAAGCTATAAGGATTCCAAGGACAATCGCCTTACCATGACTGAATCATTGGGACTGGAGGACATATCCATAGGCTCTGCAATATGAAGGAACTACACCTGAGGTATATGAATTTGACAGCCTCAGAAAGGAGGAAAGGAATACTAAGTCGGCAGTACTCACTGGAAGCAAGAAGAAACAAACATAAATCCTTTTTGGAGAAAATTCATTTCCATAGATTAAGTTTAACCAAACATAAAATCACAATAAAAATTATCAACTCTACAAAGAAAAAGCCACAATGAGTTAAAATAAAACAAAGCGAAACAACTGCAGAAAAACAAAAAAAAATAATCAATGATATAATGAAAATTAAAATTATTAGAAAAGGAACATTAAAAATTAAGTATGAAATGTTAACAAAATTAAATTATGAACTGAAAATAAGGGACGAAAGACTATAAAAATGACCAGGTAAAAAAGAATCAAACAGAACTTTAGAAACCAAAAATATATAGTAATTAAAACGCAAATTCAATGGAAAAAGGAATTACCAAGAAATGCAAGGTAAATAAAACCATGAAAGAAAGGATAAAAGAACCAGAATAAATAAGATTTAATCAGAACCCTAGAAGAGATCATAGAAAGAATGGAGGAGAGGCAGTCCTGAAGGAGAAAAGACCTATGACTGTTACAGGATGACACAGTTAGATTAACAATAAAAAACAAATGAGGAGATCCAGATAAATGCAATCAGAAATAACAAAGATGGCATTACAACTGATTCCACAGAAATACCAAAGATCCTCAGAGTCTTTTATGAACACCTTTATGCACACAAAATAGAAAATCTAGAGGAAATGGATAAGTTCCAGCAAACACACAACCCCTCAAGATTAAACAAGGAAGAACATGAGAACCTGAACAAACCAATCACAAGTGTTTTGAAATTGAATCAGTAATAAAATGTCTACCTGCAGAGAAAAGCCCTGGATCAGACAGATTCACAGGCAAATTGAATCTACCATATGTCCAAAGAACTGGTATCAATTTTACTGAAGCTATTCCAAAAAAAATAATAAAGAGGAGGGTCTCCTTTCTAACTGATTCTATGAAGCCAGCATCAGCCTGATACCAAGGTCTGGCAGAGACACAAAGGGAAAAGAAAACTACAGGCCAATGTCCCTGATTTTAAAGATGAAAACAAACACCTCAGCCACACATCAAAAAGTTAATTCACAATTAATTAGGCTTTATTCCTGGGATGCAAGTCTGGTTCAACAAGAGCAAATCAATAAATGTGAACTACCACTTATAATTAAAAGCAAAAAAAAATGTAGGATCATCTCAATAAACACAGAAAAAGCTTTTGATAAAATTCAATATGCCTTCATGATAAAAGCCCTATACAGAGTAGGCATTGAAGAAACATACCTCAAAATAATGAGAGCCATCTATGACACACCCAAAGCCAACATCATACTGAATGGGCAAAAACTGGAACCATCCCCCTTGAGAACTGGAACAAGACAAGGATGTTCACTGTAACCACTCCTATTCAACATAGTACTGGAAGTCCTAGCCAGAGCAATCAGGCAAGAGAAAGAAATAAAAAGCATCCAAATAGGAAAAGAAGACAAAGTATCTCTCATTACTGACCATATGATTCTACACCTGGAAAACCCTAAAGACTCTACCAAAAGACTCCTAGAACTGATCAACAACTTCAAACTAAAGTTTCAGGATACAAAATCAATGTACAAAAATTAGTAGCATTTCTATACACTAATAATGCTCAACTGAGGGTCAGGTCAAATCAATCTCATTTATAATAGCCACAAAAAAACTGAAATACCTAATAACACATAAATCAAGAAGGTGAAATATTTCTATAAAAATAACTACAAAGCACTACAGAAAAATACCAGAGACAATACAAATGGAAAAGCATTCCATGCTCATGGACTGGAAAAATCAATATCATTAAAATGGCCATACTGCCCAAAGCAATCTACAAATTCAATGCTATTTCTATCGTATTACCCATGTCATTTTTCACAGAACTAGAAAAACTATTCTAAAATTTATAAGAACCAAAAAAGAAGCCAAATAGCTACCAAAGCAATCATAAGTGAAAAGAACAAAGCTGGAGGCACAACACTACCTGACTTCAGATAATACTGTAAGGCCACACTAACCAAAACAGCATGGCACTGATACAAAAACAGACACATAGACCAATAGAACAGAATAGAGAACCCAGAAATCAAGCCACACACATACAACCATCTGCTCTTCATCAAAGCCAACGAAAACAAGTCGTAGAGAAAGGACTCCCTATTCAATAAACAGTGCTAGGATAACTGTATGGCCATATGCAGAAGAATGAAATTGGACCCACTTTTACCACTTACAAAAATCCAACTCAAGATAGGTTAATGATTTAGGTGTAAGACATCAAAGTATAAGAATCATAGAAGAAAATCTAGGAAACATCATTCTGGACATCTGCCTTGGGAAAGCATTTATGACCAAGTCAAGAACAATTGAAAAAAAAAAAAAAAAGAGTGAGGGTGAAAGAGAAATTGTAAAGTGGGAAATAATTAAACATATTCTTCAAACAAAAAAAAAAAAAAAAAAAAAAAAAACTATCAACAGAGTTAACAGACAACCTACAGAATGGGAAAAATATTCACAAAGTACACATCTGACAAAGGTCTAATTTCCAGAATCTATAAGGAACTTAAACACATCAACAAGCAAAAAAAACCTCATTAAAAAATGGGCAAAGGCCATATATTAGTTCATTTTCACACTGC
This sequence comes from Cacajao melanocephalus, assembly GCA_963573385.1. Taxonomy (NCBI): domain Eukaryota; kingdom Metazoa; phylum Chordata; class Mammalia; order Primates; family Pitheciidae; genus Cacajao; species Cacajao melanocephalus. Next base: position 41,651 of record CAUYLG010032888.1, read on the forward strand.
TATAAAGAACTGCCTGAGACTGGGTAATTTACAAAGGAAAAGGATTTAACTGACTCACAGTTCAATATGGCTGGGAAGGCCCCAGGAAACATCATGGCGGAAGGCAAAGGGGAAGCAGGGCACCTCTTTCAAGAGATGGAAGGAGAATGAATGCAGGCAGATTACCAAACTTTATAAAATGATCAGGTCTCACTAGAACTCACTCACTATCACAGGAACACCACGGGGGTAACCGCCCCTGATTAAATTACCTGGTCTCTCCCTTGACATGTGAGGATTACAGGGATTATGGTGATTACAATTCAAGATGAGATTTACGGTGGCAACACAGCCAAACCATATCAGGATATGAACAGGAATTTCTCAAAATAAGGTATACAAGCAGCCAACAAACAGGAAAAATGCTCATACCACAATCATCAGGGAAATGAAAATCAAAACCAGAATGAGATACCATCTCATACCAATCAGAACAACTATCAAAATGTCAAATAATAACAGAGGCTAGTGAGGCTGTGGAGAAAAGGGAATGCTTATACACTACTGATGGGAATGTAAATTAGTTCAGCCACTGTGGAAAGCAGTCTGGAGATTTCTCAAAGACCTTAAAACAGAGCTACCATTCAACCCAGCAATCCCATTACTAGGTATATACCTCAAAGAAAAGAAATATTTCTATTAAGAAAAAGACACATGCACTTATATGTTCATCACAGTGCTATTCACAATAGCAAAGATGTAAAATCAGCCTAGTTGCCCATCAACAGTGGATTGGAAGAAAAATGTGGTACGTATACACCAGGAAATACTACACAGCCATAAAAAAGAATGAAATCATGTTCTTGTCAGCAACATAGATGCAGCAGCAGGCTATAATCTTAAGCAAAATAATACCAGAAATAATACAGAAAACCAAATACTGTTTGTTCTCACTTATAAGTGGGAGCTAAATATTGAACACACAAGGACATAAACATGAGGACAATAGACAGTGTAAACTACTAAATGCAAGGAGTGAGAGAGGGAGCATGGTATATTAGTCCATTTTCATGCTGCTGCTAAAGACAGACCCAAGACGGGGCAATTTACAAAAGAAAATGATTTAATCGACTCACAGTTCCATGTGGCTGGGAGGCCTCATAAATAATGGAAGAAGGTAAATGGCACATCTCACATGGCAGCAGATAAGAGAAGAGAACTTGTGTAGGGAAACTCCTGCACAAACAATCAAATCTCATGAGACTTATTCACTATCACAAGAACAGCATGGGAAAGACCTGCCCCCATGATTCACCTACCTCCCACCAGGTCTCTCCCACATGTGGGAATAGTGGGAGTTACAATTCAAGATGAGATTTGGGTAGGGACACAGCCAAACCATATCATATAGGTTTAAAACCTACCTATTGGGTAATATGCTCACTACCTGGGTGACAGGATTTATACCCAAAACCTCAGTATCACACAATAAACACAGGTAATAAACCTGCACATGTACCCCCTGTATCTAAAATACAAGTTTAAATTTAAGAAAAATCCACCTATATCTTCTTTAAATATGCATGCTGAAAATGTAGAAAGTACAATGATAAAATTATATACCACCAAACACTAAACCAAGTAAAGCTACTACAGCAATATTATTGTCAGCTAAATTAGGTTTTATGTAGAAGCCCTTATATCTGTAATAATTTGGTTTAAACTCTTTGGAAAGTAATTTGGAATTATAATATAAATTTGAATATGCACTTACATTACCACTCAGCAATCCCACTCCACTTTCTAGAGAAAGCATTGCACATAAACCCCAGTAGATATGCAAGAATGTTTATACCAGCACTGGTCATAAAAAAAGCAACAAACACAAACAAAATTACCTAAGTGCTTAAACACAGGATACTAGATAAATGATATGGCATATTCACACACTCAATTATTGTAGAAAACAGTAATTAAGGAACTCTATATGCCAAAATACACATGATTCCTATAAAAGAAATGATGAAAAATGGTAAGTCACAAAACACTTCATATAAGATGATACCACTTTTACAAAGCTCAAAAACAAGCTGAACAATATATTGTTTAGGTGCACACACATATGTGGTAAAATATGCTTTTAAAAGCACACATTTTAATCACAAGACACTAGGAATTAGTTATTCTGGAGAGTGAGTCAGTAGTTTGAGATCTAGAAGATGCACATGGGGTAACATCCGTGATAAGATAATGTTCTATCTCCCAATGTAGGCAATTGTTTCAGAAGTGATCACTTTGTTGTGCTTTATAACTTAAAAATACACTAGACAAATCCATTTGTAGCAAATATAATAAATGTAAAAATACGTAGTCTTGCTAACTCTTCTCTAAGTATTATCACTCTCAGATACTGTAATGAAATGCAATTAAAACTCAAAAAAGAACATGTCTAATTTGAACCCTTGCTCATATAACAGTTCTTAATAGCAGATCTTGAACTAACTATATCTCTGAATAAGAGAGCACTACAGTGTTTGTTTGAATAAGAGTGCACATAAACTGGGGTTTATGTGCAATGCTTTCTCTAGAAAGTGGAATGGGATTGCTGAGTGGTAATGTAAGTGCATATTCAAATTTATATTATAATTCCAAATTACTTTCCAAAGAGTTTAAACCAAATTATTACAGATATAGGGGCTTCTACATAAAACCTAATTTAGCTGACAATAATATTGCTGTAGTAGCTTTACTTGGTTTAGTGTTTGGTGGTATATAATTTTATCATTGTACTTTCTACATTTTCTACATTGTACATTTCTACATTTTCTACACTACAGTGCTCTCTTCCCTGCTTGGGAAATATGTTCATGTCAAAGGAACAATTTCTGCCACAAAGTTTTCCTTTCATATAAAAATGTATTATTTCCATCTTCTAAAATGGCTAGAATCAAAAAGCTAGATAACAAATGTTGGTGAAAATAAAGCAAAATCAGAACCCTCACACACTGCTAATGGAATGTGAAATGTTACAGACACTTATGCCAAAAGTCAGTTTCCCAAACAGTTAAACAGAGATTTACCACATGACCTGGCAGTTTTCTCTTATGAATATACCCAAGAGAAATGAAAACATATATCCATAGAGAAACGTTTGCACACGTTTATAGCAACATTATTCATAACAGCCAAAGATGAAAATAATCTCAATCAACTGACAAACTGATAATAAAATGCGGTATATCCACTCATACATGGAATAGTATTCAGTCATCAAAAGGAATGAAATACTGAGACATGCTACAACATGGAGGAACCTCAAAAACATTACGCTAAGTGAAAGTTAGAAAAAACTACATGTTATATGATTTTGTCCATATGAAAGTCTAAAACAGGGAACTTTAAAGCGACAGGAAGTAGATTAGATATTTCTTAGGCCTGGGAGGCAGGGCCAATGGGGGAGCATAGGGGTGATAACTAAAGAGTAAGGGGTTTCTTTGTGAGGTGATACAAATATTCTGAACATTGACTGTGGTGATAATATCAGGTATCTGTGAATGTGCAAAAAATGAATTGTGCACTTTAAATGAGTAAATATTGGCTGGGCACGGTAGCTCATACCTGTAATCCCAGCGCTTTGGGAGGTCAAGGCAGGTGTATCATCTGAGGTCAGGAGTTCAAGACCAGGTTGGCCAACATGGTGAAACCCTGTCCCTACTAAAAATACAAAAAATTAGCCAGGTGTAGTGGTGCATGACTGTAATCCCAGCTACTTAGCAGGCCGAGACAGGAGAATCGCTTGAACCCAGGAGGCAGAGGTTTCAATGAGCCAAGATGGCACCACTGCACTCTAGCCTGGTCAACAAGAGCAAAATTCTGTCTCAAAAAAAAAAAAAAAGTAAACTTTACAGTATGTGAATTATATCACAATGAAACTGTTTTTAAGATGCATTATTTCCAACCTCATAATGGCCACTGGAAAATGGGGCTAAAGTGCATAATAGCAGTGTAACACTGTAAGCAGTATGGTCCAATAATATTTTGCCTAAACTTAGCAACCAGCTAATCCAATACCTCAGCCAGTCACAGGTCTTCCAACTATCCCAAGCTTAATTGATCCAGATGATGTTAGGAGCATGTATATTTGGACACTAAATAATAAATAATGTGGGTGTCAGTGCTGGCCTATGTGATTTCATATTCATTCCATTCCCTCTCCTCTACTCTGCATCATAGAGGTCACCCCTTCAGGCCCTATTTTACAGGCATCAAACTGGGTTTTGGGTACTAGGAGGCACTGTCAGCAGACTGCAGGGTGGAAGGAAAGAAGAAACCAGGGTACGTTTTGCCTTCCCTCTCTGAATCTGTGTCCACTGTGTAGCTCCAGCTCCCACTAGGTAGACTGCAGTGGTTCCAGTGCTTGCTGCAGAATCCTGTCCGTGGGCCTCCAAAGCATGCCTTCTCCAGCCAGGGAGTGACAGCAGCTCCTGCTTTTGCTAATTTCTGAGTTGCTTCAAAGTATCTTTTATGACTTCTTTGTTACACACCTGTGTAACTAACGCTTTATTACTGTCTCTTCCTTTAAATGTATAAAGGTGATTTGTGTTTTTTTGGTTGAACCCAGCAAAGCTTGATTCAGTGTTTCACAAGTATAATAATGGTATAATAGTTCACTTTATCTCTGATCATCTTTCTGTCCACTGTTTCTATCCTGCAAAATCAAAATACTTCTTTATGAGATAATTATGTTTCACTTTGTGGCATTCAGAGAAACTTCAATTTGTTCAATTTAATGAGAAAAGAGAACTGATATAGAGAACAATAATAAAATTTGAACCATGGAACAAAAAAATAATGTTTTAGGAAGTAAATGATTGGAATTACTTTCAGAAAATTCACAATCTAAAATCATGGGAAAAAAAGCCTTCCACTCTATATTCAGTCAGATGGGATATATGAAGAGGAATTAAAAATCATTATGCTGAACATCTATAAAATATCAAACACTGATATTAAGAAAACTCTCCCTATAGATAATGGAGTTGAGTCTCAAAAATAGCAGTGAACTCATAAATTCTTCAATACATACATTTTAAGCATAGTCATAAAAGTAAAAAATTAAAATTAATTTATAATCTAAATCTTAATCATCTAACTACAAATAAAACTCAATAATAAATTGAGTTACTATTTGTGACTCTTAATTTATAGACACTGAAAACTACAGTTTTCTAGGGCAAAATACTTGGGAGAAGCAATGTCATTAAACAAGATTAAGAGATACCACGGCAAGCTTAAGTATATTAACACTTATAATAAGTGCAGTTTATAACCAGTGGTCTTTATAATCAGTTCATCTGACAGACATTATTGAAGCACCATGCCAAAATTTTTGCTTAGAGACACAGCAAAACACTAAGAATGCAAAAATGAAAAGGACATGGTGTTTGCCCTCAAGAAATTGTGTGTAACTAGGAAGAGAAACACATGAATGACTATAAGACAATGTGGTAAAAGTTGTGACACATTCCCAACAAAATGCATTGTGGGAATATAGATGAGGGAGCAATTCATCCTGCCTAGACCAGTCAGGGAAAGCTGCTGAAAAAAGGGGACTTTGGAGTTTGTTTATTCTTGGATTCATTAATTAGCTCAAACTGATTCCAGCCTGAGGAAAGAGGATGAGCTACAGCACAATGAAATGAAACTGTATCCTGTGTTTGGGAAACTGTCTAATGTGTTTAAAGTCTAATGTGTTTTAGGAAGAAATAACAGGAAATAAGTCAGAAAGGTAGGCAGGAGATAGATAATAAAGAGCGTTTCCTGAACATGCAAATCGATGTGGACACTGTTCTGTGCCACTACAGTAAAAATCTGCATCAGAGGATGGACTTCAGGATATGAGCTAAATTATCATCTTTAAGTGGTTGGAGATTATTACCAGTAATAATTAGACAATAAAAGTGTTCATTTCTTAGTCATGTATGTACCTATTTATGAGTTAATGTTAAGTGATTAATAAAAGCCTTCTGTATAAAGCGAATAATAATAAAGCATAGGGGAACTAAATTTGGACTCTGACAATTTAGAGCCAAGGCTGCTAATTACTATATGAATAACCTTGAGCAAGTGATTTACAGTCCCTGAACTTCATGTTCCTCACCTATATAGTAGAGACATACTGTCTGTTCTTTCTATCTCACAGGATTGTTGCAACAGTCAAATGTAGTTGTGCTCATGAAAGGGTTTTGTAAAACACTTGTGATGTACTGCTATTGTCAAGACAAAATTCCCATTTAACATCTTCAGTAATAACGAAAAAACAAAGTCTCTGAAATAGAAATATGTATAGGGTATTGTGGACGAAAATGAAATTGTCTAAATAAAAGACACGATTATTGGGGAAGATTTCTTAAAGAAGGTAACATGAGCAAGCCTTGAAGACACTGGCCTGGCAGAAAGTTAGGTTGAGGGCACCCAGGTAGACCAAAAAGCACATGAGAAGGTATTAAAGTATGAAACAGCATGATGTATTTGGAGAACTAAAAGTTGCTTCTGTGACTAGAGGGAACAGTGCCTCTCCTTGAAGACACGGCAGGCAATGAAGCTAGAGGCAGAAAGAGATCACCTCATGAATTATCTTGTGGGCTAAACCAAGGAGTCTGGGTTTTGTCTTGAAATACAAGAAAGGCAGAGACACAGAAGGATTTTAAGGATGGGAGTCACACAATTGAATTCGTACTTGGGAAAGATTACTTTGGCAGCCATGTAGAGGTGAGATTAGAGGCAAAACATGTGGAAGCAGCGAAACCAAGAGAATACTTTCAAGAATTCTCATGAAAGAAATTGATAAAGTTGAAAATATGGGATTTGGTGAAAAGTGTGAAGTAGGTTTCAATCCGGGTTCCAACAGATAGCAGCAACATGACCTTTGGAGAACTATTTTGCCTAATTGAGTCTTAGTTTATGTTTAGGTAACATTAGAAAGATATTACTTTCCTTCAGTGTTTTATAAAGACTAAATTAGATTGTATGTGAGAAGTCTAGCACAGTTCCTGGCAAACCATAGCTCTCATTTGCTGAGAACCATTATAATTAAGGCACTGAGATTTATGGTGAAGAAAACTGAACAACTATGAGAGATGAATGCAGATTGTGAGTTCAGGAAGACTCATACAATCTGCAGGGTTTTGTTTTGGGTGATGGAATGAGTGGTGCGATCATTCAGCAAGGTAGAAGAGAGCTAGGTTTTGAACATATATACCTCGGTTATTCAGGTGAACAGAAGATGAACAGATCTTGAGCAAAAGAGAGGTACCTGAGTTGGGGACACTGACTCAAGAGTCATCAGTGCTCTGGTGGCTAATGAAGTCCTACAGGCTTGGGGAACATGACATTTAGAAGATGAAAGAAGAGCAGCTTAAAATACAAGCCCTTGCTGTGGATTCTTGACCTGGAAAATGTAATACCTATTCAGTTGGAGAAAAGTTCTGCAGTTTCACATGTGGGGGAAGGACAAAAAATAAGATTTTGAACATAACCTCAAGAAACAGAAGACAGGACCTCAGACCTGAAAGAAGCAGTTTGGGTAGAAACACTTTATTTGTCTGAATCTCTGTAACATGAATAAAAGCCTAAATTGAGTCAATAGAATGGGTCAAGTTCTAAAGAGGAAAACAAATAGTGCTAGGAAGCACTGCACATTAACTCAGTTTCCTCATTCTACAGTGGGCCCTGCAGGCAGGCAGGCATGTGTTCGCTCTATGAAAGAATTTTTTTTTTTTTTTGAGATGGAGTCTCGCTCTGTCGCCCAGGCTGGAATGCAGTGGCAGGATCTCAGCTCACTGAAACCTCTGCCTCCTGAGTTCAAGCAATTCTCCTGCCTCCACCTCTTGAGTAGCTGGGATTACAGGTCCCCACCACCATGCCCAGCTAATTTTTGTATTTTTAATAGAGATGGGGTTTTGCCATGTTTGCCAGGCTGGTCTCGAACTCCTGACCTCAAGTGATCTGCCCGCCTCAGCCTCCCAAAGGACTTTCTAAAGTTATGATTCTTTAAGAGTGGAAGATACTGGGCCCTTAGTCCTCAGAAAAAGTAGTTAGAAACTGAATTTTTTCTCTCAGAGAGGTCTGTGAAGGTGCTGTGTTCGCTAATTAAGATTATAAGAATGCAAGATACCTTAAAATCTTTTCTATTGGAAAATTTAAATTTGCAACCACATAGAATAATTTATTTTAATAACCCAAAATCAATCTTTCTCAATGACTTTAAAAATGGTGTCTTAATGTTACTGTAGCCCAGTGACTCTTCAAGGGAATGATGCTTCCTCCTAGTGGGGGCATTTTGGAAACTACGAGTGTTTCTGCACGTAACAAAGGTTGGAAAGACACTAGTGGTTTTCAGTGATCAGGTGCAAGGGATGTGAGAAGTCTCTGAAAAATAGTTCAAGTGACTATAAAATGTGTTAAACCATACGATATTGTATAAAAATTTGTCATACGAGCTTCAAAAGAGATTAGTACAATGATGGAAAAAATTAAATAATATTTTCTATGCCATTGAATAATGGTGACATTTCAAGAAGAATCAGTGATGGTAAAAGTTGCCAAAAAGCAACTGAAAATGAGTTGCAATCAACTGAATTTTTATTTCAATAGAGTGAACATTTCTGTGGAATAACAGTCTTACTATACCCAAATGTTGATTCTTTTCATTGAATGAAGAACTTACTAAGATAATGCTATTTTCAAAATTACTGGAAATGAATACAAAAGAGTCATCAAAATTTCGATGCTTGAAACCCTTATCATTACTTCATAGAAAAAAAGTTTTTGTAATGCCTTTACATTAGAATAACATGCAATGTCATCAATATTTAGCAATGTGGGTATATAGCCAACTTTTTCAAAGTAGCACTAAGTCCTTTTGAAATTTATCGTATTGTTGTTTGGCCACATTTGGTCACCAAGTATCTGGGTAGAAAGCTCCACAAATCACTGAGTGCTATTCAGTGCTATTAATAAAATTAAGAGTTGTCTCTCAGACTATGTAACAGCAATGAAGAACAATTTGAATGTTTCATCCTAAACAGAGAAGATGATGGTTTTCTAAAAGAAACTATTTAAAAATATTTTGTTTACTATTTGATACTACTGTTTTCAAACAGTAAAAAAATTAAATATAAAAAATTGAAATAGTATGGCATAATATACATCTTTCACATATATTTGAAAAACTAATGAGGGTCTTATTAAGATGCAAAAATTAAATCAATGTCAAAAAGTGATGAGAATTATGGTATTTAAGCATAGACATTATTACTTTGAACAGAGAGCATTTTCAAGTTTCAATTTTTATAGCAGCTAGATAAGAATATGTTTAAAGAAACATATTTGAAACTATATCGCTCTTGCAATGGACTGAATGTTTGTGCTCCTCCACAATTCATATGTTGAAATATTAACTCCCAATGTGATGGTATTAGGAAGTGGAGCCTTTGGGAGCTGATTGGGTCATGAGCACGGAGCCCTCATCAATGGGATTAGTGCCCTTATAAGAAGCACCCCAGAGAGTTCTCGTACTCTTTTTCCACCATGTGACGACAGAAAGGGAAGACAGCATTCTGCAACGCAGAATAGGACTCTCACCAAATTCTACTATGCTGGTACCCTGATCTCTTCCACCCTCCAAGACTGTGAATAATACATTTCTATTGTTTATAAGCCCCTCAATCTGTGGTACTGCATTACAGCAGCTTGAAGGGACTAAGATTGCTCTTACATGGACGCTTTTATAAAAGATCATCATTTATTCCTTTAATGACAGATACAGTCTCTCCTACCAGGGCCCCAGCCAGTATAAATAAATGGCACATTTAAAATAAGTGATATAAGGAACATGCAATAAATATATAATTTTCTAGGACATCATTAGAGAGTAGAGAAACCACAAATGGTGATATATACATGACACAAATAAAACTAGGGCACCAGATAACCAAATCCACAATCATATTTGTTGACTTAGTGAATAAATTCTACAAACATTTGACAACCAATGCCTTGCCCTCCATCCCATGCCAACACTGAAGTAAGCTTGATATCACCACATAGCATGTCTTACTTGTGCCTTATTTTTCCCAAACAGGAAGATTTTCCCTGCTCCTTAATTATATAAGCAATCCACTCCCACTTTGAGAGTTTCTTTCATGGGGCCATTTTGAATACCAAGTACTGTACTACTCAGTACTCCAGTGAGAAATAAATTGCACACTCAGATTGGGTAACTTAAGGAGAATTTAGAGAGACTATTTGTAAAGGTTTAGGCAAGAGGCAAGAGGGAGCGAATACTTGGGAACATGCATCTAAGGCCTGAAGTGGGAGGGGTAAAAGAAGGATGAGCTCACTTACCAGACTAGCAAATATCCAGCGGTTGCCACTTTAAAAATCTGTAATTAGTTTCTACCTATTATTTCCTTTTGTCTTTTTTCCTTAAGTATAAATAAATCTGGCAAGTATTAACCCTAGTTTTTATCCTCTTTTGTACTTACACTCTTCAATTTTTCCACTTTGGTATGATGTCTGATCATTTCATTCTCTTAAATTCACATTTATATTTTACAAATAGGTGAACCCATCTGACTACTTCATTATAGTTCAGATCTGCCTAAATATTGAAATTGGTAATTTTTTGAAATAGATATTTTAATGCATAATTATATGTACATAATTTTCATTTGGGGGGGCTAAAGGTTTATTCACTGTAAAAGAGACATCATTGATCTGACAGTGCTGAGATTCACTGTTATGACCTCATTAGTCTGGTACAATACGGCTACAAAATTGAGATGATTGTGAAAGGTAGACACTTCAATTACGGGGAAAATAATCTAGGTAGTGGTGTCTTTGCTAAATGTTCCTAGTATGGACATTCATTTCTTCTATTCTTGGACTTTTTATTAGTCTACATTCAGTTGAAATGAACAATTATGTTAAATAGACCTTGGAAAGCCAACAAATGAAGAAACACTTAGAACTAAGAACAGAGTTCAACAGCTCTAAAATTTAATGAATCAGAATGTAACAGTAAAGAAAGCTTATCTTTAAAATAATGACAGAAATATAAATACCAAGAAATAAACTTTAAAAGAAGTATGTATCACCTATATCACAGAAACCACGGAACTTAATGGAGGGACCTAAAGCAAAACCTGAAGAGATGAAAAGTTGAAATGAGTTCCTTGATGACAAGTCTCAATGTAATATACTTGACAATATATTATGTCCCATCAAATTCATTTATACAAATAATACAAATCCAATTACTTAAAATACATGGTTGGGAAAATTGTATAAAAATGTCACACACATACATAGAGTCAGAAGTTTCTTTAAAACATAAAAACAAAGAAGACAATTTGCACTGCTAGATATTTACCACTAATACTTTTAGGTAGTTACTATGTGCCATTTTCTATAATTAGTAGAGGCTGACTATAAAGTTCATGTTTGTATTCACTCTGCTATACAACTTCTCCTTTAAAAGTGGACAAACGGCTTAGAAATAACTAAATATACAATAATAGGCATTTATGTAAATAATTTTAGCAAATTTATAACCTGAAATCCTGTGAATCACTGAAAATGTACAATTTCGAAAGAATATTTAATTTGGGAAATACTCATAGTGTAAATCAACGATAAACAGTACAAAAGGTAAACTGTATGTCCAACATAATCCTATAAAAATATATATGATCACAAAAAGACTAGAAGGTACTATATTGAATTATTAATAATAATGTAATCTCAAAGTAGCAGATTTACTTTTCTTGTTTAATCGTTTTGAAAACATATTTTTCCTATCAGAAAAACTTTAAAAAGCCATTTTAATCATTACTTGGACACTGGAATTAGGTTGAGTAAAACTCTCTTAGTGTCCCTCCATTCCTTCTCTAAACATCTGATTCCCATCCACACTGAGGGCTTGTAGTTAAGATGATGCTCTCCCAGACATTCCAGCACTAATGCTCCAACAGTTAAATCATGTTTATCAAGGGCCTATTATTGTTTCCCAAGCCTGTTTATGCCAGTTACTCTTATTATTGTTATTCTGTAATTTAATTAACTAGCATGTAAATAGATGGAATAGGAGCAGGGAAACAGATGTTGTTTCTAACAACCAAGTTAAAGACTGGAAAAGACTCCATAAAGTCCAGTCAGTTAAAAAGCAAGAGAGAGAGAGAGAGGAGACAGACACAGAAAGACAAAGATAGGGAGAAGAGTGACAGAATAGAGAGAGGGGGAGGAGGAGAAGGAGAGGAAGAAGAGAAGGAGGAGAAAGAAGGGGAAAAAGGAGGGAAATAGGGGGAAAGGGAGGGAAAGAAAGAGAGGGAGACACAGGAAGAAGAGGAAGAGAAGAAAGAGAATAGAGGACGGGAGGGAGAGACAGAGTGGGAGGGAGGGAGAATCACCTATATGTTTGCTGGACTAAAAATTATTTAAATTGCAAGAAGAAATTATAAAAATCTATAAAGATTCAGGACTCAAATTACTTTGCAAGTGTATTTAAGTTCTCTAATAACCTAAAGAAACCGATGCTAGAACAGTAAATGCTGTACTGTATGTGTTATTTATTAAAAAAAAAAAAAAAAAAAAAGCATAAGTAACCTAATCAATGGGCACACACCAAAAGATATGACCTGGATCCTAGACCAAAATTTTGGTGACAAATGCATATTTAGGGGTTTAATTTAAAACAAAATATTTAAAATCAATGAGTAGTTTTTTTTTTCTGAGTCCCCTAACCAAACTTTTTATTTAATCATCTACCAATACTGAAAGAGTAATAGGACCATGACTATGCTGTGGTACTATTAAAGTTGTAGGTTTAATCTGCATTATGGCAGAGTAGAAAAAACATAGGAAGGGGTCTTGTGATCTAAGTTATAGTACTCAGTTGCTAACTATCTGTGGACTTCTGTGCAAGAGTCTTAACCTCTCCACTTTAATTTCCTTATTTGTAAATGAGAACATTTGGCTAGAAAATTGGCTCAAAAGACATTTGTACTTTTTATAACAATCTATTATTTGTGAATAAACATTTATAAAGTAACAAATAAGCTTACAACAGTAGAAAACAGCCCTTTTTTGGAGAACATAGGGAAAAAAAGGCATATAAATTTAGCTCTATCTAAATTTTTTTCCAGAGAAGAAAAGCACAAAATCACTCCTATAAACTTGAATGAATATAATAAATTTATATATTTAGTATTTAAAATCATTGCTAAGATTTTGAGAAACTTATCTTCTTTAAGTTAAATCTGGTCTGAAAGTATTTTATTGTTAAAGAACTTAATACAACTGAACTACAAGTCTAGATCTATTAGCTGGTAAAAGTCTGGTATCTTGGAAAATTCTCCTAATCGTAACTTGCCAAGAAAACATCTACTTTGTCATTTACTCCCTACCGAACCCTATCCTAGGGCATGAATTAAACCAGTAATATTCTGAACAATTGAAGAGTAGGCAGAAACATGTTCCATAAATTAACAGTTAATAGTTACAATGTTGGCAAGGAAACTATAATGCCTGCAGTGACCTCTCTGTTCACAGGCCCACTGGCCACAAATTGTCCAGAGAACTGCAATTAACATTCCTGGTTTATTTTTAAGGCCTCTACATCCTGCTGAATTGCATATTCACAAACAGATCACAAATGGAAGATTTAAAATGTTCACCCTAAATTAGTTCATATGTCCTGGGGGGAAAATGCCCCAAATATCTCAATAACCAAGCTGTGTTTTATATAAAAAGCAATCAGAAGGAAGTCACTCAACCAGCTGATTAGTAACTCTATACAGAGCTAAGTTTAGCCTTAAAACTGAAAGGGCACAGAAAAACACGTTGCAAGTGAAATCTGTTCCATTTTCAGTAAGTTCAGTTTATCCAAATCCTTAAGACAAAAACCAATAAAAATAGGATAAAGAGGCATAAATGACATATATTTCATGTTAACACTTAATTTTTTGATTTTCATATAACATCTTTCATACTCTGTATTTTGAGAGATGACAGCCAAAGTGGAAATGACCTAGGAGCCTAAAGATAGGATTTGAACCAAGTTCCTTATTTTTTTTAGATGTGTTACTTTGAATAAGTCAGTTAACCTGTCAGAATTCCAACTGCATCCATCTTTCCCTAGTGTTTTCATCAAAAACATTGGAATATCACAAGCTGTTGAATCCTACTCAGAAGGGAAGTCTGTTCATGAATTTTTAGCCAAAGCAAATACATAAAGCAAAATAAGATCTGTAGATATTGAAAACTAGTAGAAAACAATTTCCAGGGGTATTATTACATTGAAAAAATCAATAGATTTAACTGGAAAACAGCTATAAATAATACAAGTATTCAGTATATTGGCCAGTTAGAAAATATCACCACCAGCTAGTAAGAAATCATAAAGAACTAAGTCCATTCATAATACCAAAGAGACAATGAAAAAGTCAATGTGTCATATATGTAATGATTAGAAATGTCCTAACAAGACATTTATAGGACCTTTATGACAAAAACTACAAAACTTCACTAAAAGAGGTAAGATAGTAAATGATCAAGCAAAGCTAATGAACTTTCTAATAGAAAGAGTAATAATGAGCAAATTGCATTATCAGATGTTAAAATACATTTAAATATAACATAATTTATTCAGGTATTACTAAGCTACATATTTAACTGAGACAAAATCACATCTAAGTATACAGAGACGTTAAATGTGTGAAAGGTGATAAAATTAGTGGGTAAACAGATTCTTCATAAATGTTGCTGGGCCTCTCCATCTTGAACTTGGGACCTCAAAATACAAGTGGATTCAGATGTGAACAGATGTTTCATGTGAGAAAAAACAGTTGTGAACAAATGTTTCAATATATAAAAATAATTAAATAGTTAATATTTTCAATAGTTATCAACACTATAAGATACCATTTATCACTTATCAAATTAACAAAATTAAATACCCACATAATATTTCACATGCATGAGTATGTTTGTGTGTAATAGCCTGTTAAGAATTTGGAGAAATTAAGCATTATTATGGACTCAGTGGTTACATAAATGTTTACAACCTATCTGAAGGAAATGTATGCATTAAGGGCCATATGCTAATCCTCCTGACTAATTATCTTAGGGAAAAGACTAATTATTGTGACAACTGCATGCAGTTGTGTTTTTTATATACTTATGACATATTAGAAAACAATATTCAAAAACTTTTTTAAATTTTTTGACATTAACAAACTGCCTAGTTCAGGGCTATATTCTCAGTGCCTAGTACCTGACACATTATAAGGGCTTAATAAATATTTTTGAATAAATGAATGAAGGTTCCCTCATGAAAAGATGTGAAAAGATCCACATCTTTTTGATAAAATATTACAAAGATATTTAGGATAATAATTGTAAAAACAGAATATCAAAACGTGTATACTGAAATAAATAGGATACAAATATTATGTAGTGTTTATGTATATTATGGTTAAACTAAGTAAAAATACATACGCATATAAAAGTAACAGAAGAAGCTATATTAAGATAAGCCCAACTGTGAGAGGATGATGGTGAGTTATTAATCACGAAATGCTGAAGAAGTCACAACCCAAACAGGCCTAATTTTCCTTATCTGTTATATGTGTATGACCTTATAAACAGACATGAGTAAGATAACACCATTTTACAAATTATAAAGACCTTCATCAATGTTAAGTAGTAATTATCACGATTCACCAAGTTATGATCTTCCCTGATTACTGGTATTTATATGTTGTAAATTAGTTACTATTTCCTCTTTGGCTTAATGCTTTCCCTGGAAAAATATAAGCCAACATTTATAAGAAAGAAAAGGAAGACTTTATACACATGCACACATACACACACGAGAGAGACAGAGAGAGTGACAGTGAGAGAGAGAGAGACAGAGAGAGGCACCATACAATGACCTTCAGTCAGCGACAGACCACATATACAGTGGTAGTCCAAGATCGTAACAGGGCTGAAAAATTCCTATTGCTAGTGATGTCATAGCCATCATAATGCCACAGTGCAATTACTTTTAAAAAAATTAATTTATTGTAGCCTAAGTGTACAGTGTTTAGAAAGTCTACAGTAGTGTGCAGTAATGTCCTAGGCCTTCACATTCACTCACCACTCACTCCTGGACTCACTCAGAGCAACTTCCACTCCTGCAAGCTACATTTCTGGTAAGTGCCCTATACGGGTGTAACAATTTTCGTCTTTTATACCGTATTTTTACTGTGCCTTTTCTGTGTTTATATATGTTTAAACTAATACTTAACCACTGTGTTACAGTTGCCTATAGTATTTAGTATAGTAACAGGCAGTACAAGTTTTTAGCCTAAGAGCAATAGGCTATACCCTATAGCGTAGGTGTGTAGTAGGCTATACCATCTAGGTTTGTGGGAGAACACTCTGATTTTCATACAATGACAAAATCACCTAACACCTCATTTCTCAGAACATATCCCCATCATTAAATGACACTGTGTGTGTGTGTCTGTGTGTGTGTGTGACTTAATGATGTGGGATATGTTCTTATATCTGTGTGTCACACATATATACACACACACTCATGTGTCAATGTATGTGTGTATACAGACACACACACACACACACACACACACACATAATCTTTTAGTTTATCATTTACCATCTTCTATTTTCTCCTTAAATGTAAGTAAGAAATTTAGACTACATTAGGCATGGCTGTATCTAACAATGCATTTCAAGTCAAAGTTTAGTCATAACCCTGCTGCCAAGTGGAAAGACAGCAAACTGCTTTAAGGAAAATCAGATCTCTCCTTAAGTGAAACAATCCCGTGTCTCATAATCTGCATGTCATTAAATTCTCATCGCCAATATTATTTTAGAGACTATAGTTTATAATAGGATATCTTGAGCATGTCTATGGTAAAGACAGATAAGTTAGACTCTGCTGGCTAAACTCTGGTTATCACATAAGCAATGTTTTCAAACATTGCATGAGCTTTGCCCATTCATTTTGATCACTAGATATTGAATACCATTGTGTTGGCTTAATATATTTTCTATTGGTTTTTATAATTATTATTTAAAATGTGTGTAATAGTTAATAGAATTGATGTTAATTGAGCAGTTACTGTGTGCTAAACACATGTAAAAGCAATAAGAATAAAGATGTGAAACAAAAAAGTTTCTACTAATTACAAATCTACATCTGACTTCAGTGAATAAATTTTAATATTGACAACTCTATTCAAAGCAAAAAATTATAAAGTCAAAGAAAATCCAATGGAAATTGATTTTCAATTTATAAATACAGTAAGAAATAAGTTGCTCAAAAGATAGCCCTCTTCTAAAAGTTATGACAATTTTCACTCAACATTTAATGTTCTACCCTATGAAGTTCATCATTTATTACAATATAAATTTCTTCCCTTGCTCCACAATACAGGATGGGGCTATGTTCTCTTCTGCTAGCTCCCATAGTGTCTGGTGCAGGACAATAGATGTTAGTATATGCTCAGTAAACAGAATTTTGTAGACTGGGTAATTGTTATTTATTCACCCGTATTACCTTTTCCAAATAAGAGTATGAAATTTAACAACTTAGATTTCAAACATAAGATTGGTGATTTGATCAGTTCAAAAGCACAGACACAGCATTTGAGGGATTAATCTCTGCATGTAAGTGGAACACAAATTGTTTCTTACATAGTAGGCCTATTTTCTCGTAACATTTACATGCAGCTTTTTGTCTGAATCTAAACAGTATAGATAATTTAAGAATATGGATTACAATTGGAATCTATTGGGAAGTAACCTTCCAAGTAGATCAGAATACTTTGAGGTCGGATGAAAACTTATTCAAAGTATATAGATTCTTCTCTAGTCAATAATTTCCAATTTGTAGCAGATGTATAAAAATTTCCAATCGAGATATGACTATATATATAATTATATGAATACTTTTTTCTCACTGTATATATGGATAAAATACATTTTTAGCAGTAAATCATCCTAGGATTTCTTTTGTATTTCCAATAGACCAGGATACAGCATACAGAAGAATATATTATGCCAAGCAAAAAATATCCTAGAAATAATTAACTAAACACGTTGAGTTCTTCCTGTATCAAGATATTTTCCATATCAGTATATGAGGTAGACATATTGTTTCCCGTTTTATTTTCTCAAAATAATACTTATGCTTTCAGGAGATTTCACTGAAGTAGCTCTTGGGAATTACAAAGTCTTCAGGACTATTCTACTTGTAATATTCTATATTTTTACAACCATCAGAGTTTAGACTTTTAGTTTACAGAGTCATCTCTCAAAGACCTTACCCAATATGCAACCTTTGTAGACCATATACTGTTCATCAGGAACTCAGTTATGACTAGGCCAAATGTTGTCTTGACTAGAATTTGCTCCTTAACAGATATTCAGTCTCCAGGACATAACACTAAATAGAAAACAAGGTAAGTAGTTTGAATTAGATTAACTTTGGGTTCTCAATTCTCGTTCCCCCAGGAAATAAGGCGATTGCCTTCTTAAATAGTCTGGCATTCTCTTGTAATGTTGAACAATCCCACAGCCTTCATCCCAGCAAGTCTAAGTATAGGTATATGCCTGAAGGAGGCTCTAGCTCACATGCTAGAAGATGTGTCCAAGAATGTGGATAGTACCACTTATACTGGCAAAAAGGTAAAATGTCAAGCCCCAAAAGTCCGCTGACAGGAGAAGAAATTTTAAAATTTGGTTTATTCGCATGATTTAACTAAAATGAATGAACTACAGCTGCATGCAGCAACATAGATGAATTTTCGGAGCATAATGCCAAGTAAAAAAAAAAAGCATGTTTCTGCAGACTTTGTATAGCATGACACCGTATTTTATAAAGCTCAAAACTAGCAAAGCTAAACAATATATTCTCTAGACACACATACATATATTAAAATATTAAAAAACCAAAAATGGTGGAATGATGAACAAAATATTCAGAACAGTCATTACCCTATAGTAGGGAGGGCAGTGGGGTGAGTGAAGGAAGGAACACATAGGTAGGTGCAAGGTTTTTTGAACTGACTGTACCATGCTATACCATGGTCAAGCCATGGTGACCCCTGTGACCCACACATACACCTCCAGAAAAAAAGAATGGCTAGCTCTGCCACTGTTCTTGCCTCAACTGTTCCTGCCTTAACTGATAAGCCAACCTTGTGATACTAAACCTTGAACTGGCAACGAAAGAAAAAGAATGGCTAGCTCCCGCAGTACCTAATTAACTGACCTTGCAACATTCTGCCATTGCTCTTGCCTCAACTGTTCCTGCCTTAACTGGTAAGCCAACCTTGTGACACTGGACCTTGGACTTTGTGACAACCCCCTCCCACCAGGGCACCTCCCCGCCACCAGCTTGCAAAAACCCTGAACTGTAACTTCTGTCTCCTGCCTACCCTAAACCTATAAAACCAACTCCTATCCCACCGCCGTCTGATGACTCTCTTTTCGGACTCACCCCACCCACACCCAGGTGAATAAACAGCCTTGTTGCTCACACAAAGCCTGTTTAGGTACTCTCTTCATTCAGAGCGTGCCTAACATTTGGTGCTGAGACCCGACACAGGGGTACTCCTTTGGGAGACTGACTCCGTCCCTCCTCTTCCTCTGAGAAGAGACCCACCTGCGACCGCAGTGCATCAGACCAGCCCAACAACCCTCCTGCCACCCTCAGATCAGGTAAGCAGTCTCTCCCTCTTTCTTTCTTCCTTTAAATCCCTCTCCTTGTAAACGGAGAAAAAGGAGACAAGTCTCTCCGTTTCTCTCTCTTCCTTTAAATCCTTTTCCTTCTAAGTACAGAAAAGGAAACAAGTCTCTCTCCCTCTCTCTCTCTCTCTTTTCCTTTAAATTCTTCTCCTAACTAAATACAAAGGAGACACTCTTAATCCGTGCACTCAAACACTCCAACGCTGGTCATGACTCGGGAAGACAATCTTCCCTTGGTGTCTGGTCAACAGCGGGAACGCCTGCCTTGAACCAGTCACCCACATTACAGCCCAGGACTCAGTCAGGGACACCTACTGAAAACCCTGGTAGCTGTTCTCCTCCCATTCTCCTCGTCTCTACTCCTCTCCTTAAAAATAGCTGCTCTCCTCCCATTCTTCTCACCTCTACTTCTCTCCTTAAAACTTAGGTCATAATTAGTCATTATATGATGCTTTATTTTGTGTGTGTATGTATGTATTCCTCAGTATATATCAATATTGTATTAAAAACAAAGGTAAAATAAATACAATTTTTAAAATATTATTTTTAAAATTGACTACTATGAGTGATCCAGTAAATACTATTCTCCTCTAACATTTTAAGTAATAAAGCAGTTTTCTTGTTCACTTATTTATTCTCCACTTACTGAGAAACATAGAGTTGGCACTATGCTAGATACTAGAAATTCAGAGCTAAATAAGATAGCCAGTGCTCTTGAAGAGCTCACAGTCCAGTGGAAGAATTTTAACAACTGATGACAGTTTTTCATGAGTAGGAAGGACAAGTAAGATATTATATGAAAAAAACCAGCACATAGTGAGTGCTTAGAAATTAACTCTATTTTTTATTATTACTGCTATTATTGTTATTTGAACTGGGATAAAATGCCCTGAGGACATGGACACCGGGCACTTGACGTTCTTCAACAGGTAAATTTTTTCTTCCTAACCCAATGTGTACACAATAATGGATGCTTCTGCTTCACACGGCGCCTCTGAGTACGCAGAATTTGAAAGGTAAGAGAACAAAGCAAACCAAATGTTATTTAATCTGAGCTCTACACCACACTGTCTGTTCTATTAATATTTACTCTCTTTATAAATGTTTGCCCTGCACTTTAGTCTAATAATTCTAAGAATGCAGTTTCCTCACAGAGTTCTACATATCTTTAGAAAATCAAAACTAGAAATAGTTTATAGGACAAATAGAAGAACTGAAAAGCAACTATAACATAAGAGACTTTCAACTCTGTTTATTGAGTCAAATGACCTTTGAAATCCACTAGCCCACCTCTTAAACTGGCGTAAGGTGAAATATCTTGTCAGATAAAGTGACTCCTACATACATCAGTTGATGATGCTTTGTTCTGAGATTAAAGTGTAACAACAATCTATTGACTGAGGAGTATTAAAGCTTAAAAAATGAAATTTATCAGAAAAAATACAGGTTTCTGTACAACTTTCAGGAAATAATTACTATCATTGTATAGATAAACCTGAATTCAGATTAGGCTCATGCCTGTAATCGTAATACTTTGGGGGCCTGAAGCAGGTGGATCACCTGAAGTCAGGAGTTCAAGGCCAGCCTGGACAGCGTGGTGAAGCCCTGTCTCTACTATAAATACAAAAAAATTAGTCAAGCATGGTGATGGGCACCTGTAATCCCAGCTATATGGGAGGCTGAGGCAAGAGAACCACTTAACCTGGGAGGTGGGGGTTATAGTGAGCCAAAATTGTGCCACTGTACTCCAGCCTGGGAAACAAAGAAAGACTCTGTCTCAATAAATAAATAAATAACTTTATTTATGAATTCTTCATTCATGGTCAAAAATATTTTATTCAGGTTTCAGTGGACAATAATACACAAAGCCTGAAATCACATAAAAGCAAGAGCTTAGATGCCAGCCATGCAGGTTCCAATCATATCCTCAACCTAGTAATGCTCACTGCTGGAAATTCCAAAAATATCTCCACCAAATGGGTAATTAGAAAAAAAGAAACAATTCCAGCCATTGGCATAGGTTTCTCCCATGAATAGAGCCCTGTGGGCACATTGCACACCAGGCCATCTGTTGTTTCATGATGGTGAGTTAATAGATGGTTGAGACGAGCAAGAGTAACTCATTATTCAAAGATCCCTTGCAAAATGAAGTTCTAATTGAACTGTGTGTGTGCTCTATACTCTGTTTTACTAGAGTCAGGGGAAAGGAAGTATTCTCATCTAATCCTTTGTACCTTTTTGCTTTACTTTCTAAGAACAGCCAAAAACAAAAGTGAAATAATCCCTCTAGTGGTAAAATAGATCACAGGCCGAGGTGGCCAAGCTAAAATTGCTTGATGAGGATTTAGAAAAGGTAGAAAACATTCAGAATTTTAAGATAAAAAGGGAGGAAATTCAGCCAGTAATTATAGTTGCCAGATAAAATATAGATATATAGTTAAATTTTAATTTCAGATGGACAATGACTTTTTACTATAAGTATGACCCACACAATATTTGGGATATACTTATACTAAAATATTAATTGCTGTTTATCTGAAATTCAAATGTAATTGGGCATCATGTATTGTATCTGCTAAATTTGGCAACTCTATTTGTAATGAATTCTAACAATTAGACAGCAGTGTCTGACTGGGCTCAAAATAGAAATCCTATGATTGCCATACAGTAAATAACAATATACTCAACAAAAAAATAGTACAGTGCAACAATACACAATATAGGGTATAGGGTAATAGGGTGAATATGGTCATTTTAACATAGTTGAAATGTATAGACTATTGAATGTATTCAGTTAAAAAATATGCTGAAACTTTGGGGGTTACAGCATAAGCTCATATGTTGAAAAATCTCATCATTTCTATTGCCAACCATTCAGATGACTTTTTAACATAGCTGTTAAATATATGCCATTACTTAATTACTTTTTCATTAATGTCTTTATTCTTTTATGCACTATGCCAGGTACTTTTTAAAGCACTGGAAATAGACTAGAAAACAAAATAAAGCTCTATCCACGTGAAGCTTACCTTCCAATGGGAGAAGACAGAAAACAAGTGAATAGATGGAACTATAATACCTCAGAGAATAAGTGAATCAAAGAAAAATGAAGCCAAGTAGGGGAGATAGACAGTTTGGGAGATGGCATGAGTTATGGTATTTACATTGGGTAACAAGGGAAGGCCTCTCTGATAAGGTGGCATTTGAGCAGAGACCCATAAAATAGGAGGGAGCAAGTCACGCAGGTGAAAAAGTAAGAATGAAGGTCCTGAGATTGATAAATCCCTGCTGCAGTGTACAGACAGCAGGAGACCAGTGTGACCAGAGTTAAGTAACTGAAGAGGAGAGAGGTAGAGGATGAAGTCAGGGAGTTGGTGATAGGAGCAGTCCTTAAAATGACTTGGGATTTTACAGAAAGGGAAACAAGAAGCTACAAAAGTTTTAAATTTTATCCAAGATCCTATGACTCTTTAGTTCAGTAGAGTCACCCCAGAGTCTCTACAGAGGATAGACTTCAGGCTGGTAAGGGAAGAGTCAGGGAGAGCTGTCAAGAGGTACTGCCACCAGCCAGGCAAGAGATGACACAGCCCAGGATCAGGTGGAGGCTTGTAGCAGGGAAGGACATGAGAAGCGGTTGGACATGAATGCATTTTGAAGGTTAGTCAACAAGAAGGAACAAAGGATATGCAATTCCTGCCTTCAAGGATCTTTCCCAATGATAGCTGACATTTACTGGGTATTTGTGTGACATCAATTATACATACACAAGCTAAAGTCTACATACCCAATCTCACTAGCCTTCTCAACAACCCCACAAAGAAACTGAGGCTAAAAGAAGCTGAGATATTTGCTTCAGAGACATATAGCTAATAAGTAAAAGAGTAGTGGAGGTGCTGAGATTTGGATGGCACCAAACAATGGAATATACACTCTGAGTGTATATACAAAGAAATATAGGCTGTAGGCTCTAACCTCACAAAGCTTGGGAGAGATTTTAGATCAACACATAAAAGATGGTTAAATTACTATACTAGGCAGTGTATGGTTGAGAACCAAATGTCTGTATTTAAATGTTTTGTGAATTTGGAGGAGTAGGAAATGTGTATGATTTAAAGTGATGGGAGAAGAATTCATGGGGGAGGGAGTGCAAGCTGAGCCTAGTAGAAAGGGGAGCATTTGGATTAGATGGAGAGGAAGAGGAGGATAAAAAGCAGTAGCAACAACAGAAATAGATCTTAGAGTTTCAAAAATTAGCATGCTATTTCCAGGGCAGAGAGTTGACCATCTTGGTTGAAACTGGGAGAAACAGACACAGTATCCACACTATTGAAAATCTGCACCCTCTTAACCAGTTTGGCTGATGATCTCTTTTAAGCAGATGTGAAATATACTAGTATTGACCAAGAAAACATGAACCATTTTAGTACTGACAAGCTGCAAATTTTCACACAGAGCCATGAGGCTTTCTCATCTACAAGAAACAGAATACCTCTTGCTTATTCATATGGACACATATTATTTAACAATCATCCCCCCCGATGGAAATTTTATTTAGATATTAATGGATGATAGCTGATACAGTGGTGGGGGAAATAAAATTTACACACTATAGCTCAGATGTATAACAAAAGTGAGGAGTCTTCATTTTGAAACAAATGTACTGAATTTACTGCCAAACACCCATTCCGGCATATGGCTGGGGGTGGGGTGGAGGCAGAGTGTTAAAATGCCAATTAGAGGTGAATCATTCTCTTCTGGTTCAAAATGGTCTTTTTTATTTAAAAGTCCCTTTTGGAAAAATATTCAGCCAATTCAAAGGTCAAACTATTTAACAGGTCTGTCATTTCTCTCTCTCTAAAGGACTGTCTTCCTCCTTTGCAAGACAGTTTCTGGGAACAAGGTAAAGCTCATGAATCCCCAGGGAGATGGAAGGACGGGGGCTCCTGTCCACCTGTGATTGAGGTGCAGATGGAGAGGAGGTGTAGGATTTATAGCACAGCAATTTTATCTTTGCGGATCTGTAAGCTCCTGTCGGTACCACCTCTGCTTCTAGAATGTTCAGCTCGTGTAGCTCATGGTCTATTATTTCAGCACACCAGGGGGTTGCTGCCTTTCACCTGAACCTCCCTGCCGCAACTCCTGCAGGCATGTCCGATCTTCTGGGTCTCCTCTACTTTCTCCATCTGGCCTCTGCCTCAGCTGGCCATGCCATGGCCTCTCCTATATGGACAACGTGGTTCTCACCACAGTGATGGCATTTGTTCTCACTCAGCTATATTCCAAATACTCCACAAAAAGCAAGTGTAAAATTTTATCTCTCTCTCCATGCCACCCAGCTACAGCAGTATTTAAGAGAGAAGAGTAATCTTTAGCACTGTCCCTGCCCAAATATGCCAAATCATGTTTCTCCTCTGCTGTGGTCAATCCATGTTGGCCTTGGGGCTCCCTATGAACAGATCTCCTTCCTGAAGCCAAACAGGGAGTGAGGGTATAAGCTCTCTATAGTCTCACATTCCCTCTCAGTCTAGCAGGGATTTCTCCAACTCTGTAATCATCATCTCTGAATTTCTTCTTTAAACAGCTTTAGGGTGATATAATTCATATGCCATAAAACCTACTCATATTAAGGACACAGATGATTGACTTTTAGTAAATTTATATAGTGGTGCGACCATGATCAGGATGTAGTTTTAGAACACTTGCATCACGCTAAAATGTGTTCTTATAGCCACTTGAAGTTAATCTTCATTTCTACCCCAGGTTCTAGCAACCACTGCTCTGCTTTCAGTGCCCGGAAAAAGGAACTCCACTTCTAATATGAGGAAGCAGGTAAGACCAGTTCTCCTACTGAGTACAGCTAAAACTATATTATATGCATAATGTATGAGATATAGATATATATGTGTGGGTATAAATATATGTATATATGAATTATAATTTGGCTGAAAATTACCAAACCAAAATCAAGGAAAATGTGAGAGCCCGGTACAGTAAGAACAACTTGAGAAACTGCTTTGGTACAGACGGCATTTGTCTATATGAAGATAAAGCTGCCAACAGATCCAACGTTTTAGTAGCTTCTTAGAATGTGGGCAGCTAAAGTAAAAGCCAGCACCTACCCAAGGAGAAAGTCTGACGAGCACCACCACCCCTTCTTTAAGTTAGGGCTGTCTGAAAAAGAGTAAGCTGGAGTAAGCTACTAGTTTAAGTTTTACAGAAAAGTTTAATCTTTGGACTTGGATAACCAGGTGTAAAGACTGTCAATATCCAAAGAAACAAGACACTGTGAACACAAATCCAGAGAAATAAGGCACAGCTGAAATTGAGTCATAACGACTTTCCATACTTCTATGAAATAATTATGATAGAAGAAATTTTTTAAAATCTTTAAAATATCTGAAAGAAACTAAAAACTACAAAAAGTAATGTAACAATTCTTTCTGAGACAGAATCTCACTCTGTCACTCAGGCTGGAGTGCAGTGGCATGATCATAGTTCACTAAAACCTTGAGCTCCTAGTTTCAAGCAATCCCCTTGCCTCAGCCTCCCAAGTAAGTAGGACTACAGGCACACACCACCATACCCAGCTAATTTTTAAACCTTTTTTTTTAGACATGAGGATCTGACTAAGTTGCCCAGCCTGGTCTCGAACTCCTGGGCTCAAGCAATCTTCCCACCTTGGCCTCCCAAAATGTTAAGATTATAGGTATGAGCCAAAGCACTCAGCCCCAAAAGTGATACAACAAATAGCTAACAAGCACTTCTAGATCAGAAAACACAGTAAGTGAAATTTACAACCCTACTATGCATTTTATCTGCTGTTTTTAGCAACCTTTAACAAATTCTTTTCCTTTCTTTCTGCCTGTTATTCTATCACCTAATCTTCCCTCCATTTTACTAAACTTTGAAATATGGAAACAGAAGGAAGAGGGGGGGTAACATCTCATCAATAAACTTACCTACAGATAGCTTCAGTGGTCTATTAATGCCCTTCCTAGAAATTTACATCCAAACTCTTTATTGAAAGGAAATAAATTAATCTATTTCAGGCAGTTATTCTATACGTATTTTTTTGTTGCTAGTCATAGAAAAAAACCCATCCCGAGCCAGCTTAAACATAAAAGAAAATCATCCTAAAAACACTGTGCTGACATGGAATTTAAGTACAGAATTGTTACAGGGCCTCAGAATAAAACTTGAAAATGGACTCAAATATTATTCATTCTATCAATCTCTCTTCCTCTGCCCATATTTGTTTGTCTCCACTTCTTGGTTTCTTTTTCAGCCACTGGAAAGAGAATGACTTCCTATTTTCATCTCCCAGTCTATAAACCCACCCTCTGTGGTCAGGGGGCAGGGATTTTATGATCTCATATTTTCATTTCCCAGTCTGTCACACAACCCTCTGTGGTCAGGAGGCAGGGATTTTACCATTCCCAGAAAAAGTGGGAGATGGGCAAATAAACTATTAGCTATTCACTACATGGACCACCCTTGTTAAACTGATAGAAGGTCGTTCTGTAAGTTCTTTAGGTCTAACAAATGACATGAATGAAACTATTATCAGTTCTATGAAAATATATAAAACATGTAAAAAAAAAAAGAATAAAAGACTTCTGCTTGTGGTTATGAAAATACAAAAAAATATTTTTTTAAAAAAAAGGAATAAAAGACTTCTGCTTGTGGTTACAGCAAACGAATTGATTTAGATTAACTCTTCCACTTCAGACAAATGAGAAAATAGGAAGAATTCTTTATGACATTTTTAAAGTTTTTTGTTCTTGTTGTTGTTTTGGTTTTTTTTACTTGAGTGGATACATGATTGTTTGCTCTACTAGTAAGTTGATATAAATTTTTCTGGGGTTGCATATGTATTATAGTTCACAAAAAGAAAAGGACATTTAAAAATATCAAAAGAAGAAAATACTTCTATAATACATAAAGAACTTTTATAAATTTTTAAATATAAAAATGAACAATGAATAACAGAAAATGTTACAAAAATGAAATACAAATCACCAATAAACAGATGAAAATACGTTCACCTTTACTATGCAATTTTAAAGAAGAGTTTGTTTTAATCATTCAACTGGTAAAAATTAAGGAGAGTGATTACAACCAAAGTGGATTAAAATGTGAGTAAATAGACCCTCTGTTCTTGTTTTTTGGGTTTTTTTTTACACACAGGCTCCCAGTCATAGCTCACTGTCACCTCAAACTCCTGGGCTCAAGCATTTTTCAAGTAGCTGGGACTACAGGCATGTGCCACCAGATCCAGTTAATTTTTAAATTTTTTTGTAGAGATGGAGTCTCTCTACATCGTCAGGGCTGATCTCAAACTCTTAGCCTCAAGTAACCTCCTGCCTGAGCCTCCCAACATGCTGGGATTACAGGTATGAACCACCACACCTGGCACAGACACGCTCTTAAATATGATTGACAGAGTAGAAACTAATATGGTCACATTAATGGATAATTTGACAGTATTGATTAAAAGTAATTCATCACTAGAATTTCAAAAATATATAACCTTTGATCTAAGAATTCAAATTTTATGTATCCAATGCATAGTTTTGTATTTTTAACACATGCTCAGAAATGCATGTCTAAGTATTCTCATCACAGCACTGTTTACAACAAAAAAAGTAGAAATCCGTTATTTACCTATCGATAGAATATTTAAATATTATGATACAATGCTCGGATGCTCCTCTGCAACAACTCAAAAAATATGAAATTTATCTGTATTCATTAGCCTGGAAAGACCACAAAATCATACTTTTAGTTGGAAAAGATAAATTGCTAAACACCACCTTTCCATTTATATAGAAAACCAAAACTATATTAAGACGGAACAAACAGGAAGAAGAGACCCTTGAGGTAAGCATTTTAATAATATTGGAGTAAGGAACAGAGTCCTCGGGCAAGTATAAGGATTAGAAATATCTCCATGAGGCCAGGGGCATTATCAAGCCAAAATTCTGGAAGCCACGAGAACAAAGGCAGTACTGAGGGAGTCAAGAGTCTACCATCATCAAAAGTATGTTGAGGGTCTAGGAGCTGAGATAACACAATTAAGCGTCCACAACTAATTAAATTCTGGAATTCAGAAAATCCAACGTATCTGAAATTGCATTAGAGACAAGGACACAGAAATGAAAAGGTGGGTCTTCCACAGAAATTTGCAAAAGTTCCTGTCACTAGGGAGATTGTGAATGCATTTGTGATCTGATCCTAGTGAAGACAGGAAAAGGACAGTGATAGTTCATGGGCTGCTTATATACAGAAAAAAATTTATTCCACATATATCCATGACAAAACAATGTAACTCAACTACATGCAGTAACAATATGCTGTGTTGTGTTATCCTATGACCTCTCTCTCAGGTGAGACTAAACTGAGTTACCGACGTCCTCTTTCCTGACCACAGTTGTGCATGAGAACAAACTGTTCTATTAGCAAATATCTCACATTTTAAACTTTGAGAAATTCAAGACCGGTCAGAACATCCTGAATTCAAAGAGTACATCCTCAGCAACTGGAGGAAATTGAAATGACAACAAAATAGTATTTTGTATTTGGTAGAAATATATATCAAAAATAAAAGACTGTTGGCATTTTCATTAAAAGAATAATTTCTATCCATGAATAGATAATGCAATGGGTCATCACACATATTAAAATAGATCACAAAATCCATCTATTTAGCTGTTTTTCTTCTATTTTCTTTTTCACAAACACCTGCCACTGAAACATCGTAAAGTCACTTTTTGAAACTAAAGGACAAAGCAAGCATCTCCTTTCTTGTCGATCCCTGCTGTTTTTCCCCCCCTTCTTTCCATCCTTACAGTGAAATTAAACTTCTTCCTCCTGCAATTGAGAAGCCTTCTCTATGAAATTATCATATTAAGAGATTAATACAGAAATATGTGAATACAGAAGAGTATTTAATAAGTATGGCATGTTTAATGTTATGCTTTAGAAAATATATACATAAAAATAAGCTTACCCATAATCTCAGTATCTGGAATTTTCACTATTAATATTTTGTGATGTTTCTCTCATTTTTTGTATAATTTACACATATAAAATCGAAGCGTATTATATATATTTTTGAAAACTTCCTGTTCTCTAAATATACACCATGAACATTCTAGCCTATTAAACGGAGTAGATGGCATAATACTCCATCATATAGATATATGATAATCCATTTGATCATTATCCCGCTTGTTGGACTTAATGTTATTTCAATTATATTATAAATAATGCTGAAGTAAATACTATTTTAACTCTTATGTATATAGTTCTGATTATTTCTTAAACATGACTTTCAAAAAGTAAAATTAGTATATCAAAAATATTATTTTTAAGATTTCTGACACTTATTACCATTGTGTCCTACAGAAAGCATGTACTAGTATAAGTTGACCCAAGTAGTTCATAAAAGTGCACACCTTTAAAAAAATATCCACCATACTTCCTGTCTCCAGCATTGGGCATAATCATCTTTTTAAACTTTCTGCTAAAATATGATAACATTATTTAAAGTTCTGTTACTTCAACTCTGAGAAACATAAAACTGTATCTTTGAAAACATACTGAGGTGTTTAAATTCTTTTACCTGCAGGAATACATTATATATTTAACTTAGTTTCTGTTACGGTTTGTCCCGTTTCTAATTTGTAGTTCACATTCTGATTGAACATAGTACTTTTTTTACGTACAGAAATATTTAATTTTATATAGTCAATACAATCTTTTTATGTTTTATTTGTTTTAGCGGTTTTGTTTTTTTGTTTTTTTTGGTTTTGTTTTTCTGACAATCTCTCGCTCTGTTGCCCAATCTGGAATGCAGCGTTACAGTCGTAATTCATTGCAGACTCGAACTCCTGGGCTCAAGCCGTCCTCTCACCTCAGCCTAGTAAGTAGCTTTTTAATGTTTTCTTATTATCTCAGAGAGGCCTCTGCCATCCCATGTCAAATTAATAAAAGCTATTCTGTTATTTGGATTACCTTAAGCACACATTAATATTTAGCTGTCAATCTGAAATATATAAAATAGTTTTGGGTCAAGGGACTGTGACCCAATAGCTATTACTTAGGCAAAGCCTAAATATTTTAAATATATCATTATTTTACTTTATTTTTAAACAAAAGAGAAGTTATTTAACTTTAATGATATGTTATCAAAAATCTAAAAATTACCATTTACAAGGCAATTCTATTATATCTCAGAAATTATGGTAAGGTTATCAGAGAGCTTTTGAAGATTTCTGTTATCTAAAATTTAGCAGCAATGAACTCAATTTGTTTTATTCTTACCAACTACAAATGCCATTTTGTAAGAAAAACAATTATAATCACATTAATATTAGAAATATTTTGTCTGATAATACCTGGATATTAATAATATCAAATAAAATATTAATAGGAAAACGTATTAAATTGACATTCACAAAGGAGCCCTGAGAAGAAAGATGCTAGGTGCCATTTGAAGAAAGAGACTGAAGCAAAACGCAGAAACTGTTCTTTTCATTTCATGCAAGCTGAGATCTATGTATGTATTCTAATTAGACATCTGCTCCACTCTCATTTTTTATGTTCCCAGGAAATTATCAGGCACGCTTTCCCCAATATTATGGACGGGATACTCAGACAAACTCCTCTACTGTGATACGAGTTCCTGTCCTCTATAAATGACAACAATTGTGCTTTTAGATATATTGCTGAGATCTTCAGGAAGTAAGTGAAATCTCTAAGGGCAAGAGAGAAACAAAACAAACAGAAACACTGAGGCAAAACCTGCAAAACCATTGAAGTTTGCATTTTCCTGGGCAAATAACAATATTAGAACTAGGAGCTGCGGACTAAACACCGACTGCAAAACTGAGACCCTTAAATATGGCTAAGACCCTGCAGGAGGAAAATGTGGTCTCAGGTCAGTAGGCCTGGCTGCTGGCCTGAGCAATAACTTGCCTACAGATTCCACTGTTTGCTACCTTTGTTTTGCTTCTCACTGCCTCTGGCTTAGTCTTCAGCCTTTTTTTAATTATTATTATTTTGCATTTTTTAATGAACTCTGGGAAATATTCATTCTGTGACCAGGAGGTTGCATTAGTCTTTCAAATTCAGCCTCCTTCTTTATCTTTTAAAATGCAGTCTACTTTCTCTTTGCCTTGTCTATACCACCAAAGTCTCTTGAACTTCTTTCACTGAAGCAGCTCCATGTCTTTTGGGTCTATGTGTTTTTGAATCAATTGAGCCCCCTGTATTTTTTTTTTCCTTTTTTCAATTCTCTTTGTAAACTATTAACCATATGATAGCTGAGAGTCTTATCTTGCCAGCATGTGGCAGCACATCACACAGGACATTTCTGCTCAACAATCCCAAGGCTGAACAGCTATTTAGGATCAGAAACTGTGATAATGCTTCAATTCACTGAGTTTACTTTTAAAATTGAACAAGTATTTATTGAGCACCTAAAATGAACTGACATCTTGTTTAAAATAGGAGGATTCATATGCAAACTGAAATATCCAATCACTCAAATTATGTCTTTACAAACTAAAACATCTGGATGGCTGATGTTAATTTACAATTTTGTTCTGAACATTTAGTATTGCACAGAAGTAGCCTCAGTTTATATTTATATTCACTTTATGTTTTCTGCAAGAGAAAGCTACGTAAGTCTACAATTCAGTTCATATAAGCTCTTTTAACCAACTTCTACTTAACTGACTCACTGGACTAATCAAAAGTTTGCTTTCCTGCTTTAAAACTTATCAATAGCTGTGTTCGTAGGTTGTGATCTCCGATATGTGTCTGCTTTCTGCTCCACTGAATTGTGTGCCAAATAAGCTGTGTTTCTTCCCAAAACTGCCTATGACAGTTGTATTTATTGTATAGTTAGCATGAAATCTGATTAAATATCACGTAAACTGAAGCAATACGGGTATAAAAGGAAAATTGTTTCTCTGAACAAGTCATTGACCACTTTGGAAAAACAATAAAATTTAACATAAAATTGCTGTTGAATTGGTCATTTGGACGTGACCAGTGTTTTGAGAACAAAATCATAAAAGCCTAGGAAAGTTTTGCTTTCAAAATGCACTGCAGTATAGTTCTTATAAGTTACTTCACTTATAAGGAAGCAGAAATAGGAGATGGCAAATGCTGTATTATAGGTAGGATTTTTTTTGAGATGGAGTCTCGCTCTGTCACCTAGGCTGGATACAGGGGCATGATCTCGGCTACTGCAACCTCTGCCCCCCGAGTCCAAGAGATTCTCCTGCCTCAGCCTCCAGAGTAGCTGGGATTACAGGCACACACCACCGTGCCTGGCTAATTTTGGTATTTTTAGTAGACACAGGGTTTCACCATGATGGCCAGGCTGGTGTTGAACTCCTGACCTCAGGTGATCCACTCGCTTCGGCCTCCCAAAGTGCTGGGATTATAGGCATGAGCCACCA
Organism: Cacajao melanocephalus; assembly: GCA_963573385.1. Taxonomy (NCBI): domain Eukaryota; kingdom Metazoa; phylum Chordata; class Mammalia; order Primates; family Pitheciidae; genus Cacajao; species Cacajao melanocephalus. The sequence goes on from CAUYLG010032888.1 coordinate 74,923, forward strand.
CATCCGGCCTGTAGGTAGGATTTATACAAGAAATTGAAGAGAGAATGCCAGTCAGCAAACCCACGTGCTCTTTTCCACTGAACCTGGAAGAAGCTGGCAATCACTTCACTACCCCTCAATTAGTACCCATGAGTGGAAATTGATTTAGCATTCTGAGGCCATGTTACCCATTGGACGACAATGTTAGGCCATCCCTAACACATGGGGAGGAGAGAATTAGGGATGACCTAGCACTGCCGTCTATGAGGAAACATGCCCTCAGGTTGGTAAGTCAGTTTTAGCTTATGGGTACTGATGAAGGAGTAGGGAAAAGAATTTTCTCTTTGGAGAATACTGTCACACATGGGGAGGATATTTTAATGTAACCAAGCCCTGTAAGGGAAATGGCTGCACCGCAGTCAAGAGTAGGCCGAGTGCAGTGTCACATCCAGTGCAGTCTAACCCAGCAGGACTGGAGTGCAGGTGCACAGACCCATGCATTATAGCATCTCAGTTAGGTGACCATGTTATCAGTGGGCTCATCACCTGGCTGTGAGCTGCTGTGGCCTGTGAGGTGCATAAATGTATCACCAACACTGTGAGAGGACACGCATAATGGAGCCAGCTGCCTTGCAGGGGGACAGAGAGGGAGCCAGCCACCTTGCAGGTGGACAGAGGGAAGCCAGGAAGCCATGAGTGTGCCAAGGGGCACAGATGCACATGTTGGGGCAGCAGAAGCCCTGGAGCCAATGCTGAGGGGGGCTGTGGCCAGAGCAGGCGGCTGAGACTAAGGCTGACAGAGACAGAATAAAGCCATATCCCAACTGCCTACGTCCCCCGAGTGTTCTTTCAATGACCTGCCACCCGTCCACCAACTCCCCTCAGACCCCAGCTTGGGCTGAAACCTGGAAAACCCATAGAGCTAACTCTCTAGGGGAGTTGACAGGGAATAAAAGGAGAAGCCAATTAAAGAAGAAGACTATGAAACATTAAAACAAACCTAGAATCTGAGACATATTACAAGACAGAAAACAATTTCTTCAGTGAGTTAATAGCAATCAAAAATGATCAGCGGTGAGACTTTAGATTAAAAGAGCTAGGAGAAACATAAAAAGCAACTATAATGTGTGATCCTTGTTTAGAGTCTAATTTAAACAAACCACCTGTAAAGAAAAAAAAAAACAATTCATGGAGAAGTTTGAATTTAGAAAGGATATTAGATGATACCCCAGAATTATTAATTTTGTAAGTTCCAATAAGATGTCAGTTACATAAGAACATTTTCATATTTTTGGAGATGCATCTCATAGTTTGTACAGGTGAAATGGAGTGATGCCTCAGATTTACTTTAAAATGCATCAGTAAGAAAAAGAGTAAAACACATTTGGCAAAATCTTGAACTGTACCAGTCAAAGTCCAATCAGGAAGAAGAAAACTAGGTATTTAAACAGAAGAAATGTCATACAAAAATAAAAAAGATCACATAACAGCGGTAAAAGAATGGAGACGCCAAACGAGGAATGATAAACTTGGCAACAGCAAAAACTTGCTACCACCTTTTGACTTGGAAAGCAACAGTAGAAAGTACCAATGGAGCTGAACCACCCCAGCCGGGCTGCCCAGCATTACCGGGGACCTGAGAAAAGACGATCTGATAAAAGCAGCATCTTCCTAGATGCAGCAGCTGCCTGAGACCTGGGGAAGCAAGCGCTTCTTTATAACCTGGTTCTCCTCTCTCCCTCCCTCTCTCCAGTATTCCACAAGGGCTTTCTTGAACTGAGACCACCAGAAGCCAGAAAGCAAGAAGGGAAGCCTGGGAAATATAGTTCTGGTTTTATGGGGGTGCAGGGGACTCATATTGCGTACATTTGCAGAAAGATTTTAAATGTATTTATTACAAAGATACTCAGTCTCTTTGTGTGCAACCTCAGCCTGAGAGATTGTGACCTAAGCGACAGGTGGGTTCAACTGCTTGGCGGGTGACAGTCCAATGACCAGAACCCACAACCAAGGAAGATTTTAAAAGGGGATTTTATTACTTGCAACAAGTACGGAGGATGCCCGGTATAGTTTCCCAAGAGGATGTCTCCTCAAAGGTGCAAACAGGACTTTTATTCAGCTGAACAGCTGAGTCACTGTATGTAGAGGTGGAATAAAGGCAGTGCAGGCGCAGGCCCGCCCGTCAGGCTTCCACATACATGGCATCAACAGGAAATGGCCAAGAAGCTCCTCCCGCGGTGGCGGGGAGGGGGTGAAAGGGGGGCTTTAGTATGGTAATGAGGCGAGTTCACCAAAGTTCGTGACAACTCAGGTGTCTCTGGACCCAACTGATTTTTTTCTTTCAGGCTCTGACCTTCTTTCTGGAACTTTAAGTCGGTACTTTTTCACAGTGTATACCCAAACACCCAGGGACCCTGAGTTACAGAATTCTAAATGTTCGCCTCTTCCAAGCCTCAATTTTAAAGAGTCGAAAAATTTAACAATTCGTATGGGGTTATCACATACTGTTTCACGCTACCAGACTGAGGAAACGTGGATCTTTGGCCCCCACTCTGCAGTTATTTCAGGCAAAATTGGTTCTCAGAACACCAGTTCTTAATATTGCCAAGGACTGAAGCAGAAGCTTAGTGGTACCTGAGGGGAAAACATAGGCAAAGATGTTTTCTTTTTTCAGCCTTGACTATGTGAAATCTGGATTCCATGACTTGGGACCCTGATGAGAAATTGCACCAATTGATTTACAAGGTTGGTCTTGGCATTGTGCATCTACTGCACCTAGAAGGGGGGCTTACCTGGGCAACTTGTCTCTCAGAGAACGGCACTGAGACAGTCTTCACTTCTTGCTATATTTAGAAACTTGCCTTGAGTCAGACCCAGTTATCTCACTTGAAGTAATTTAGTGCTTCCATTACACATATTCACAACTCTTGACTTGTCCCTGGGATTCCAGAAATTAAAGGAATCAAAGGGGAACTGGAAACTGAGTGAAGGTTCTGTCTGGCCCAGAAGCTCTTGGGTATCCCGTGCATAGGCATTTTTCCCTCCTGTGCCAGAGGGCCTGGTGAGGCATTGATGAGGAGTGGGAAACCCTCTCACTAGGGAGAATCTGATCCTAGTCGTCACATACATCTCAACCGGAAAATAATGCTTGTTCTGCAGATTCCTACAACTGACACTGCCTCTGGGGCTTAGTGAGGACTAATACTGCTGGCTGGTGCTGCTTTGTCTCTGTCCTCAGATACTGAACGTTCCAGGCTTTGAGCAGCATTTCTTTCTGCTCTGATCATGGAGGATGGCTCAGCTGAGCTTGCAGTCGTCGGACTTTACCTCTCTGTACCGCCACTGTCTGTTTATGAGTGTCTTCTTTGCTTTTACTTTATTTTCGTTTAGCCAAACTTGCATCTTTCCAAAATACCTCCTTCAGATTTTGCTTTTCAGGGTGAAAGAATACATAGGCTCAGATGCCGCCTGATTTAACTCTCTGATTTGAAAAATAAATGCACCCAACAAACCAACATGTACTCCTCGTCTGGACTTTAAGCTGTTATGAAGCATCATTTCTTAGCCAGTTCAACTTGACTCTGCCTTTCTATAAAGTTATAATGCTATAAATTTCTCAAGAATGTTCCTTCAGAAGACTGGGAATAGCTGCATCCCTACCTATAATTAATGCACCACTTTTACACCACCAGAATTTTTTTTGAGTATTTTTATCCAATCTTTCTGGTCATCTCCTCTAAATCTCTACATGTGTAATTTATTTTGTACAGCTATCTGAAGTTTACAGGGGTAGTTGTCTAATTTCTCTTCCTATAAACTTTCTACTCACAGCTTTGAGTGGCAATCCCTAGATAGATTTCTGGAATCTGACCCTTTACGGGACAGTCATTCCAGTCTGCTAATTAGGATTACGCCCCCCTTTCTCTGATTGATTTTTCGGCTCTACTCCATCTGATACAGTGAAAACCTCAAACATCGCTCTAGTTTCTAATATCACTTTAAACAGCAGGTAAGTAGAGTAAGTCTTTTTCCCTTTTTAACTTATTTCATCTTCAAGTTTTTATTTCCCTGTCCTATCTATCAAGTCTGTCCTCTAAGGTCTGACCTTTATTCTAAGGAAATACTGTATTTCTCCAATTTATCCAAGCCATCTTTCTTAGGTTCCCTCAGAAGCAGACCCTGACACAAGGCGAATGCAGTTTATTTGGCAGGTGATGCCCCAAGAAGCACCAGTAGGGGAGTGGAGAATGAGACAGGAAAGAGGAGGGAGCCACTACAGGGTTCAATTATAAGCAGATGGGCTCTGTGGGCATCTGGGGCTCAATCTTAGGGGTGTTTTGGGTGGATGTAAGAAGATGGAATTTTTTCCTCCAACTCCTGTCCATCCTTGATTGAGAGCTACTCCACAGTCACTACAAATACTGTTGTTCTGATCTCTTAGAGATTGCATAAGCCAGTGCATTACTGTCTCCTGTGTTCATTCCCAATTTTTCCACAGGTGGGAGCTTCAGCAACAGTGATGCTACAATATTCCAGGTGTTCCCCCACCTCATATTTACTGCCAGCAATGAGGTACTTATTGCTATTTGGACAGTAACTATTTCCTTTCCAGAATCCCATCTTGAGGCTCTACTTTGGAATATACCTTAGAACCGTTGTCTTCAGTTGAGCTACTTCTGATATAAACTGTATGTAACGATTTGAGTGAAAGGTTTTTATTCTGGAAGCGATCCCAGGAAGCACTAATAAGGGAGTGGGGAAGTGAGACAAGGAAAGCAATGACACCAGTACAGTGTGTGTTCACGCGGAAGTTACTGATGTGGGCTCCATCCCACTGCGGACATCATGAGGTCTATGTAAACCTCACGTTATTTCAGGAGGAAGGAAGTTAGTAGTTCAACCAACAGCTCTTGTCTGTCCTTGCCTGAAGACTTCCCCAGGGTCATATTTCCTGGGTAGTTCCACCTTTTTCTGGGCAAAGGCTAACCCTGTGTCTTGGTCCACTTGGGCTGCTATAACAAAGTATCATAAACTGGGTGACTTATAAAAAATTGAAATTTATTTCTCACAGTTCCAGGGGCTGAAAAGTCCTAGATCAAGGCACCAGAAGATTCAGTGTCTGGTGAGGGAGGGCCCACTTCCTGGTTCATAGAGGGTGATCTTCCCAGCCTCACAGGGCAGAAGCAGCAAGAGAGCTCTCTTAGGTCTCTTATAAGGAGGCAAGCATAATAAGGACACTCACTCCATTCATGAGGGCTCTGCTCTCATGGCCTAATCACCAACCAAAGACTCCACCTCCAGACACCATGGATTTGGGGAAGATAAACCTTCACTCTATAGCAGGATATGACCAGAAAAGGCTTCAAAGATAGCATAGCAGGGGTCTGCAGTAGGAAGCTACAGAAATACAGAGGAACAGCGAGTATTTAGAAGATACGCGTGGGCACCAACATCTGCAATATAGTCTTCCTTCATTTTGTTTCCATGTTTCTGCTCTATTTTGATAATCAAACTAAGATTGTTTTTCAAATTAATCTTACTCCTCTTTAGTCTCTAAACAAAGTTGATTCCTGGAGATGGACAATTCCAGGCTTAGGCCTTTTTAAATTGTCAACTTAGACTTTGAGTTTGAGACCTATTATTTCTCAACCAAACATCTGATATATTTTCTTTAAAATAATGATCCCTATTCTCTTTAATTTATTAATGAAATCCAAACTGGGCAAAGCTACAGTTTGGATTTTTGACATCAGAAACAGTAATTAGAGATAATGAAATTAACTAGAGTCAGATCCACCTGGAGGCTAAATAGTGTGGAGTGACTCTTGAACTTATAAGCAAGCTTCTCCATATCCATCCGATGGCCTGAGATAAAAGGTAGTGAAATTTGAGCAACTAGGTTAGCACTTACTACCTAGGCCTCGGACTAGCAATTTAAACAAGAGTGTTACAAGAGTGTTATAACATCGTTTTATATATTGCATGTATCTATTCCAAGTCATATTTCTTAATGTGGAACTTTTGTGTCAAATGCATATACTTTAAAAAATTTGTCTAAACACCTTTAAGTTAATCCATTTTAAACTCCAACCAAGAGTATGTAAAAGTTTCTGTGAACCCTCTCCAACACTAAGTATTTTGATTTTCTCTTTACCTTTGACAAGATAGAGCATGACATATTATCTCATTTCATTTAAACTTTATTCTAGGGATTCTGAGTACTTTTGTAACCCTATTGCTAATTTGTGTTGAGTGTATGCGAATTTGTGTGAGGTCTTGAGGGAATGTATCCTCCTCCCGGGTCCACAAGGGGGCGTAGTTTCAAAGGCAAGAACTTCCAGTGCCATGCCTTCCCTACCAGCTCCATCCCGGGTCTTAAGGGTCTTTGTTTAAACTTTGGTGCACACAGGAAAAAATCAGTCACTCCAGTGGAAGTTTAAAGGAACTCCTTTCATAGGTCAAAGGGCTTGGATAGGGTGGGAATTCCTCCCAGGTTAAAAGTCCCCTTCTTCCACTCCCCTTCGGATTCCATATTTGGGTTCCCTTCCATAATCTTGTGGAAGCTCTTCTCGCTCATCTTTTTCTTTCTCCTTTTTCTCTTTCTCTGCCTAAATAAATCACTTTCTGCAAAAACTCTTTGGGGTCCGATATTTACTTGCGAGCACACCACACCCGGTATGGTCCCCTCTCCCATTCTTGGGTGAGTGAGAGACCAGCAGCCTGGAAGAACAGCCCACCGGGTAGTGAGCTAAGCCTCCCCTGGGTCCCGGAACCCAGCAAGTCTCTCTATATATTAGCCTCTATTATAAATATTTTCTAACACTTTCCATTTGCCTTTCAAATTTATTTATCCTATGGCATACCAAATGTATGTGCTCAAAAATACATTTGGTATATATGAGCATATCAACACAATAATACTCAAATCTATTTATTTTTAAATAAACTTTCAAATTATTATGTGTCTAAAACTTTTTTTTTTAACTTTTAATTCAGGGGTACGTGTGCAGGATGTGCAGGTTTGTTATATAGGTAAATGTGTGTCGTGGAGGTATGTTGTACTGATTATTTTATCACTCAGGTATTAAGCCTAGTATTCATTAGGCATTTTTCCTGACCCTTTCCCTCTTCCCACTCTCCACCCTTCAGTAGGCCTCAGTGTCTGTTGTTCCCTTCTATGTGTCCATGTAGCCTCATCATTTAGCTCGAATTTGTAAGTGAGATCATGTGGTATTTGGTTTTCTGTTCCTGTGTTACTTTGCTAAGGATAATGGCCTCCAGCTCCATCCATGTCTCTGCAAAGAACATGTGATCTCATTCTTTATTATGGCTTCATAGTATTCCATGGTGTATATGTACCACATTTTCTTTATCCAGTCTATTGCTGATGGGCATTTAGGTGGATTTCGTATCTCTGCTATTGTAAATAATGCTGCAAATAACATATGCATGTGTGTATCTTCATAATAGAATGATTTACAGTCCATGGGGTACATACCCAGTAATGGGATTGCTGGTCGAATGGTATTTCTGACTTTAAGTCTTTGAGGAATTGACATTCTACCTTACACAATGGTTGAACTAACTTACATTCCCACCAATAGTGTATAAGCATTCTTCGAAACTTTTTTCATTATGATTTCCATTGCTTTAAGTTCAAAACTCATTCTCCATCTCTATGTCAGAAACATATGCTTAGATTTTCTTCTAAATGTTAATGGTTTTTTACATTTAAAATTTTAATATGTATGGAATTTCATATGTTATTTTTCTGATTATTATTCATTTGTCCCTAAATGTTGGGTGACTCCCTCTTTTTCCCAGTTGCTTGCAATGTAATTTTTAATAAAGTCAAACATATGCACACAAGAATACTTTTGGTTACTTTACTGTCCCATTCATCTCCAAATCCTTATGCTAATATCACATTGTTTTGTTCAATATCTGATGTATCAAATACCCCCACACTTTAAATCCATTTACAAAATTTCATTAACTACATGTATTTGCTTTTTCTTCAAATGGACCTCAAAATTTTATTAGCTCTTTTTACTTGTTTATTCTTCAGGAGAACTTTAAAATCACTACCACATTTCAAAATTACTCTAAAGCCTAATGGGATTTTATAGGCGTTTCATTATAAATTAATTTAGAAGTTGATTTAAAATCATGTTTAGCCTTTCCCTTCAAGAATGTGGATATGCGGCATAATTTAGTCACTTAAACTTTTCATGTCCCACGGCAGTTTATTTTTTATCACACAGGTCTTGCTTACGTATTATTAAAGAACATAATATAGACAGCTGTTGTACAAAAGCAAAGAGGTGTATATAAATCAAAGCACACATTACAGAATATACACGCACCTACACAGTAATAAAGTTTTGCTCTGACACCCGAGACTTCTTGCTATACTACTTGCTAGTCATTGATAGAGTACTTATTTGTAACCAGTTTCAAGAGTCAAGGTCCTGGCAGAAAAACAGATGACACACTCAAAGGGATTATGGGTAAGAATTCACGAAAAGTATATTGACAGAGGCAAGAACATGATTAGGAATCCAACAAGGGGTGAAGAAGCGCGGGAGACTGACAGCAGAGGAAGCATCACACTGACTAACCCAACGGGTAAGGAAAAAGTGTGGTGCAGTTTCCACAACCCAGCGAGAGCTGTAGCTATGGAAGCAGATGGCCTGAGCAGATACCTGGCCTGAAAGGGAATAAACAGCATATAAATGCTGTGATTTCTGTTTCTACAAGTTGCTTTCCAGCTAGTGCCTCCTGTTTCCTGAATCCAACAAAAAGGAAAAGAGCAGAGGAAGCCAGGTGATACATTTCAAAAAAGACAACCTCCCTACCAGGTAGGAAAGTGCAGGAAAGGACAAAGAAGAGCTCTCAGGAGCCTAATAGATGAGGAGATAGACAAAGCATGGCTTTTCAACAGAATAGAAACCTATGTATCTATAGAAAGACAAAGACTTGCACAGGTTGACGAAGATAAAAATTGAAAATATTGAGTGAATAAGAACAGGTTTTCAAAACATAATTTCTATAAGATACAATTCATGTATATTTTGGAAACACAGGAAGCAATATATATTTTATGCACATAAACCTATGTATTAAAAATAATATCAAAAAGTTTAAAAACAAAAAAAAAGCATAGAAGGCCGGGCACGGTGGCTCACGCCTGTAATCCCAGCACTTTGGGAGGCTGAGACGGGAAGATCACAGGGTCAGGAGTTTGCGACCAACCTGACCAACATGGGGAAACCCTCTCTCTACTAAAAATACAAAAATTATCCAGGCATGGGTGGCACACACTTGTAATCTCAGCTACTCAGAAGGCTGAGGCAGGAGAATCACTTCAACCCGGGAGACAGAAGTTGCAGTGAGCTGAGTCCGCACCATTGCACTCCAGCCTGGGTGACAGAGTGAGACTCTGTCTCAAAGAAAAAAAAAAAACATAGAAAACAAGAAGAGATGCTAATTTTAGTTAGTGGTTACCTCTAAAAATGGAGAGAGTACTCTCTATTCAGATGTGAGGCTTCCACTGCACTCCAGCCTAGGCAACAGAGGAAAACCCAGTCCCTAAAATTAATAATAATAATAATAGTATTCACAAATCTAAAAATTACAATTGAATTTTAATGAGAATCTGGAAAATAAAATGTTTTTGTGTTTTCTGTTAACTTTTTTTAGATGAACATGTTAAACACTTTTAAAAGAATGATTTCATACCTTCCTGAAATCTAGGTGTAAGCATATAAATTTGTTATACTTCACTTTTCTGTATTTTGAAATATTTCATAACTAACTATAAAAAAGAAACCGATGTGAAAAAGGAAGAGGGAAAGAGTAGTCTGGCCCATTAGAGAAGGCAGATGCCATGTTTCTTACAGAAACAAATCAAGGACTTGGGACACACAACTGAAGGGGCAAAAGTATCTTCATGCATTCCTCCAGCAGCCTCTGCTCCAGAAGCTATGCCTGTGTTTGTCCTCCTCAGCCCAGCATCACCTCCTTCAGAGTCAGTGGGACTTAACAACCAGATTCTGGCATTAGGTTTTCCCTATGTCTTTTTTTTTTTTTTTAAGAGTGAACTTTGAAGTTTATTCAAGAATTAGTCCTCATACATAAAAAAGTTTCATATTAATGAATAATACATGTCACTTCAAGGTTTCAGACAATATAGAAACTTACAGAAAAAGTATTTTTAGACAACTTTACATAGTTGGAGAAAGAAAATGAAAGGATTAAACTAAACTATGAATTCAGATGCATTTATGATCAAAATCACATAACACGAGAAAATCAAAACACATTTTGCAGCAGAACCTGTAAAAATGTTTTTGTATTCACCTTTTTGAGCCATGAAATAGGATGAATTTGTATTGTTTTAGTAAGACTTTCAAAAGACAAAAATAATTTAATCATGAAGTATCAGCTTGAGAATGAACATATTCTATTATCAGTATCAATTGGTGAATTAACTGTATTATCCAAAAAGGCTGACAAGTTCTAACTAGTATGAACAGGATATTGAATTCATTAATGAATATGTAACTATTCTGAGCACACAAATAATCTCTAGTTTTATACCCACTACATTTCAAAATTTTTTAAACTGTGAGACATTCAATATATTTAATGTGCAGAAAAAAATATTAAATGTTTCATTATTTTATTATGCTCAGTCCTTTTCCCATTAAGCAGGAAAACACTGACATAACCATTTTTGGTTTGACTTCCACAAGGTCAACACGTAATGCATGTATCTGGGAACTGATCTCACAAGCAACTGAAATGGCATCTTGAAGTTGGAAATGGTAGTATTTTTGTTTGCACTTTTAAAAGTACACTTTCACCCTCTCCAAGATCTGATAACATATTCAATGTGTACCTTCTCATCAGCTGCCATAACTAATGCCAGAATAAATAAATTCCCTTCATTTAGGTCCTGCCCAACAATGCCAACCAAGGAGAATTTGGCCTTGTTCTTCCCCCGTTCCACTGTATAGTTACAGTTTTCAGTGTTCATGTTCCCTGCAAGGGGCAGGATAAGGTTTGTTGATATGGCTCCAGTTGACTGGCACTCAGATCGTATCATAGAGCTGAAAGATCACTAAAGCATCTGCAAGGTAACTGTACAAATGATTAATGTATGGGTTGACTCCCAAGGAATTATCAGTTCTGAAATGTCCTCTCACTTCCTTGCCCTCTGCCTCCGATAAGTTCATATTGATGTCGCTATTGTCCAACTTGTATAGGCATGGATATGTATTAAACAAATTATGAAAGCTAAATTAAGTTTAGGATTGCCTGAAACCACATCTGCAGGAGTAACAAACTATTTGCAGCCAAGTTTACCTACTTGAAGTGTAAGTCCAGGACACTTTCCCTCACCTTCTTTTTCTGAGCCCTCCAAACTGTTCCAACCTCTACCTGTTATCCAGTTCACAATTAATATGGTGAAAACAACTAATATCATACTTTATGGCCATACTGTCCAAAGTAATCTATAGATTCAATGCTATCCCCATCAAGCTACCAATGAGCTTCTTCACAAAACTGGAAAAAAACACTTTAAACTTCATATGGAATCACAAGAGAGCCCACAAAGGCAAGACAATCCTAAGCCAAAAGAACAAAGCCGGAGGCATCACACTGCTGGACTTCAAACTATACTACAAGGCTACATTAATCAAAACAGCATAGTACTAGTACCAAAACAGAGATGTAGACCAATGAAACAGAACAGAGACCCCAGAAGCAACACCACACATCTACAACTATCTGATCTTTGCCAAACCTGACAATAACAAGTAACAGGGAAAGGATTCCCTGTTTAATAAATGGTGTTGGGAAAACTGTCTAGCAATGTGCAGAAAGCAGAAACTGGACCCCTTCCTGTCACCTTACACTAAAATTAACTCCAGATGGATTAAATATTTAAACATAAAACCCAATACCATAAAAACACCAGAAGAAAACGTAGGCAAGACCATCCAGGACATAGGCATAGGCAAGGACTTCATGACTAAAACACCAAAAGCAATGGTAACAAAAGCCAAGATAGATAAATGGGATCTAATTAAAATTCAGAGCTTCTGTACAGCAAAAGAAACCATCATTAGAGTGAACTGGCAACCAACAGAATGGGAAAAAAATTTTTGCAATCTACCCATCTGACAAAGGACTAATATCCAGAATCTACAAAGAACTAAAACAGATTTACAAGAAAAAAACAAGCAACCCCATTCAAAAGTGGGTGAAGGATATGAACAGACAGTTTTCAAAAGAAGACATATATGAGGCCAACAAACATATGAAAAAATGCTCATCATCACTGGTCATTAGAGAAATGCAAATAAAAACCACATTGAGATACCATCTC